>JARQOD010009506.1:0-31098 GCA_033576555.1 Oophaga sylvatica
TTAAATAATCTGCTATACGGTTTAAAATTAAAGCATACAAGTACATATCAGAATCCATTAATGATGGCTAAGTAACAGTATGTACACCATTTTTATTGTGTAGACAATGAATGGCTGACTTAAAAACATAATCAGCATTACAAGTTATCTTTGACATTCATAAAACTTTACATTTGGTGAATAATATCACTAAAATTTTTTAAAAATATCTAAAATTTCCATCATGTAATACTACTGATAATATGTGCAATCATTTATACTTAACAAACAAAAAATTTAAAAAGTGCATATGCAGAGTGAAAACAGATATTTATGCCTGACTGTGGACTTGCAAGCATGGCAAACGGATAGATAAGGTAATATAGATGAGACTGCTAGCCACAGATGGTGATAGGCGATGTAATACTGTACCATCCATCAATAAAGTGTGCGTTACTACTACATCCTTTTTTTTATATAGCTTTATAAAAGGTTACGTGCATGTATGGTTGCGCCTTTGTTTGGACGCACAGACTGGCTTCCTGCTGTGACGCGTTGGGTACGTCTTATGACGCAGACTAACATTCACGGTGCGCATCGTTCATCATCGCAAGCGTACCGACAACACAAAGGCGTTGTCATGACTGCTTTACTCAGTAAACATGCACCTATGATGAAACATACACGCATGTGCCCTATTACATAACAAGCTACAAGAAAAACGAGTGTGAGGTGTGACACAGCTGTTTTGTTAAGGTACAGTATTATATCGACATTGTACAGGTGTCGCTATTCAGTCTGATAAATAGATATCATTCACCTATTCTATCAGTTGTCGTTCTTTCAGCACCACTTACAGGTATATATTTTGCTATTGTGACTATGCACTATTGACTTTACCAAGGTAATGCATGATTTTTGTTAGCGATTATCATGTTTACATGAAGGACCTTTATGATATGGGCTGTTAACTTTCTAATTAAATATGTATTTTTTAAAATGACACAAATATAAGTAATGTTGAAGAGGACTATTCCTACATGCATTGTTTGCACAATATTACAGGTGTACATCACGTCCCTTAATCAACATTGGATTATTATATTTACTTGTATGCTTTTATTTAAAAGGCAAGAACACTGAAGTATAACCTTCGCACTGCAGCAGTTGTCAAAGTTCAACCCACATTATGCACTTCCAACATTGCAGCATTTGAGTCATGATGTGAGTTGGATTTGTCTAAGCTATGGAGTGACAAGGTTGACCATCAGTATCCTATAGCATAAGTAGGC
Organism: Oophaga sylvatica; assembly: GCA_033576555.1. NCBI lineage: Eukaryota > Metazoa > Chordata > Amphibia > Anura > Dendrobatidae > Oophaga > Oophaga sylvatica. The sequence continues at coordinate 1,272 of JARQOD010009506.1, forward strand.
TTTTGTGTTTGCATTTGTTTTCGACATGTGCATATCTGTAATAATATGTCACAATTATTTTGTTACAGATTTGTGACAAAGACTAATCATTTTATGGTTTTAAAGTTGACGTTTCAAATGTTTACAGCTTAGAAATCAGGGTGTAGCCTCATATCTATGTGTAGCACTAGACACTTTGACATGTCATGTTTTTTTCACCATGATTAGGTAGCTAGCAGTAATTTTTGCCGGACACACAGCAGGGGAACAGCAGGCGTTACTGAACCCCACAAACACATCAGCGATTGTTTTCATCTGTGCATCTAACACTTCTGAGCAGCAACTGGCGGTGTTGAAGCCCAGGGTCAAGGAGGGTGTAGGCAGAGGCCTAGTATGAGATGTTTGAAGTTGAAGTTGTAGTTAGCATCAGTAATTTTTGCCAGACACACAGCAGGGGAACAGCAGGCGTTACTGAACCCCACAAACACATCAGCGATTGTTTTCATCTGTGCATCTAACACTTCTGAGCAGCAACTGGTGGTGTTGAAGCCCAGGGTCAAGGAGGGTGTAGGCAGAGGCCTAGTATGAGATGTTTGAAGTTGAAGTTGTAGTTAGCAGCAGTAATTTTTGCCAGACACACAGCAGGGAACAGCAGGCGTTACTGAACCCCACAAACACATCAGCGATTGTTTTCATCTGTGCATCTAACACTTCTGAGCAGCAACTGGCGGTGTTGAAGCCCAGGGTCAAGGAGGTGTAGGCAGAGGCCTAGTATGAGATGTTTGAAGTTGAAGTTGAGTTAGCAGCAGTAATTTTTGCCAGACACACAGCAGGGGAACAGCAGGCGTTACTGAACCCCACAAACACATCAGCGATTGTTTTCATCTGTGCATCTAACACTTCTGAGCAGCAACTGGCGGTGTTGAAGCCCAGGGTCAAGGAGGGTGTAGGCATAAATGAGTATTGCCTGTTACGTGGCTTGCAAATGTATGTCTTACAACAAGAATAAATAGTTTTCTAGGACAAAAAATGATGAATTCAACTATTCCAAGAATAGAAAAATATTTATACTTGAGAGTCCTCTGTGGTTGATACCGTTTAATGGCTAACTGAAAATATGGTAACAAATTCCAAGCTTTCGAGACTACTCAGGTCTCTTCATCAGCTAAGACTAAAACAAAAAATGAAGAATCACATATTTCTACACACAACAGGACACAGGAATAGGTAAGACAAGTGAGGGAGGGACAAGTGAGGGGAGACCGGCCAAAAAATGAGAACAAGGATGAATTATCAGCGCCACACAATAAGAGAAAAAATAATGGATTTACCTGTGGCAAAACACTTTTGTATGCCCGGTCATAGCATGATGGATATGGAATTACTGGTATTAAAATATAACTTCAAATATGAGAAAGATACAAAGGTTTCAGAATATAAGCTCATCATGACCTTTGACACTGTTAGTGATGGAATGAATAGATCACACGGATTTATGTCATTCTATATCAATTAAGGAATCTGCGTCTCTGCCCTTCCAGGGACATGAAAACACAAAACCAGACCCCAATCAGAGGGCAATAAAACTTTCTATCCTTATCTAGGAACTGTTCCAATATTTATGTTCATCCCTCTGTGATAATGACAGTTCTGCTACACGTCACTTACTTGTCTTACCTATTGCACTATTCCTGTGTCCTGTTGTGTATAGAAATATGTGATGCTTCATTTTTTGTTTTAGTCTTTGCCTGATGAAGAGACGTGAGTAGCCTCGAAAGCTTGCAATTTGTTACCATCTTTTCAGTTATCCATTAAAAGGTATCAACCACTGCGGACTCTCAAGTCTAAATATTTTTCTATCTACTGGCTAACACGGTACGAAGATACACATGTTTCCTAACTTCAAGAATAAAAATAAAGACACTGCAAATATAAACGCATATATGCACATGCCAACAAGAAATGGAACAACACACCACCCAAAAAATTGGTTACAAAATATAGTGTTGTAAATTTAAGAATAAAAGTCCATTTTTGTATTTATGAATAATGCTTAAGGAACGCTATGTTAAACCATAACATAGTGAAGACAATGGATTTTGTAATAGTCACTCATCATCATCATCATTGCAATTTAGATGTGACAGTCACAGACATTTCAATTATTTAAGTTAATAAAATCGTTACTTTGTACAGCATGTATGACATGTCCAGCATGGACTCATCAATGTGATGACACAATAATGTACGATAAAAAATAACCATTTAAAAAAACATAATGCATTGTCACAATTTAAGTGTGTGCCTGCAAGTGTAGGTGAAACAAAGGCTACGGATAGCAAAGGTATATTCTATGTCTGTATCAGACAGTGGACAGCCTCTGATGGGTAATGGCGATGTTATACTGTACGTCAATAAAGTCTGCGGCTGCAATCATGCATTTTTTGCTTGTACAGTGTTGAAGAGGGTAAAAGCATGTCTGGTTGCGCAAGGCTTTATCCGTCAACACTACCTTCCTACTGTCACGCGTAGGGTAGGGTAGCGTGTGTCAATTAGATGACTCTATAAAATGTGACGTTACGCAGCGTTATTGCGCCTAGGGACGCCAAAAATACGACAGCAGTAATCATTTACTGTCTAATACTCCACCTATGACCAACAAAAAAAGACCGTTCCCTCTTTAACAATCTACAAGACTAACAAGCATAATGGTTGACGCTGACTTTATTGAGGTACAGTATTACATCGACATTGTCCATGAGTAACTATGCACTGTGATACCTATATACCATTATTAATTTATATCTGTTGTGGTTGTTTCAACAGCACTTGCAGGTATAACTACCTATTGTCAGTATGCATGATGCACTTTCTAGATGTAATAATTTATTATTGCACATTATTACCAGGTTTAGATGCTGGCCATTTCATATATGGTGTGTGAAGTTACAGTTGGCATCAGTATGTGTATTTTATAATGTCTGTCATAAATAAAACTCGTGATGATGATGATGAGGATTTTATGATTCGTACATCCATTGACTGCATTATCTTACAGGTACAGATAAAGTTCCTTAAAAAGCATTAATTGATAAGTATGAAATGTACTTTTATGCATTAATTTCAAAAAGTGAAGACTATGTTTTAGTTTTTGTTACCATTTCTAATAGACATGTGCAGATATGCGCTGTGATGACAAATTATTATTTGTCCATATTTGTCATAAAAATTTATCATTCTAGGCCTGGAAAACTTCACAATTTCCTGTTTTAAGCATAACAATCAGGGTGACGGCTCTTCCTATTTGGAAGCATGTTCGACATGGGTTTTTCTGTGCATGTGTAGGGAACAGGAGACTTCTTGCCGGACACACAGCAGGGGAACAGCTGGCGTTACTGAACCCCACTAACACTATAGCTTGTGTATTGGTCTGTGGACACGACACTTCTGAGCAGCAACTGGCAGTGTTGTAGCCCAGGGAGTAGAGTTCAGGTGGTAGAAAGATGAACGTAACAGGAGACATGGATAACGTTGCGAACCAGTTATTTAATCTGAAAACGGACAGACAAATTCTGGCGAGATCCATGCCTTGTTCATTTTCAGAAAAGTAAGCCGGTCTACATTATCGGAGGATAGTCGCATGCGACGGTCTGTTAGTACACCACCTGCAGCACTAAAGACGCGCTCCGATAATACACTGGCAGCAGGGCAAGCCAGCACCTCCAATGCATACTGGCTAAGCTCTGGCCATGTATCCAGCTTAGAGACCCAAAACTTGAATGGGGAAGAGCCATCTGGGAGTACACTGAGAGGGAAAGACATGAGTCTGTCACCATCTTACGGAAACGTTGCCTCCTGCTGACTGGAGCCGTCTCGGATGGTGTAGACATTTGTGGCGCTGCCACAAAACTTCGCCACATTTGGAACATACTGGTCTTGCCCTGTGCAGAGGGCTGCTTGTGCTCCCTCTTGTTGCAGAGCTGTCTCCACTGCCTCGACGCACAGAGCTGCTTTGTAAAGCAGTAGCAGCAGCAGTGCTCTCGGCTGGAATGGAGAACATTATGGATTGCACCAGTGTGTCTTGGTACTCCCGCATTTTACGCTCCCGTTCAACGTGTGATGAGGCTTTGTAAGTTGTCCCGGTAGCGAGGGTCTAGGAGGGTGTACACCCAATAATCAGACGTGGTGAGAATGTGGGCGATGCGGCGTCTTTCTCAGGCACTGCAGCATGAAATCAACCATGTGCTGCAGACTCCCAACTGGCCAAGAAACGCTGTCCCCTGCAAGAGGCATCATCTCTGTCTGCTCTGCATCACCCCACCCTCGCTCTACATACTGACTAGAGCGTTGTGTACCACCCTCTGGAGCGATGTCTTCCTCCTCCATTGACTCCTCCTCATCCTCCTCACAAAGTGACACTGCCCAGCCCTTTGTGAGGAACCACGTTGCGCTGACTGTCCAGAAGGTGATGGAATTTGTGACTCCTCATCCTCCACCTCTTCCAAAACCTCATCCCTTATGCTTGCAGTGTTTTTTGAAGCAGGCAGATAAGGGGGACAGTCAGGCTGACTAGTGCATCATCTGCACTCGCCATCCGCGTTGACTCATCAAACGCACGCAAAACGTGGCAGATGTCCTTCATAGAGGCCCACTCAGTAGTGGTGAAGTGTGAACGCGCAAATTGCGAGTTGATTGCGCCTGATGCAGCTGATACTCCATTACTGCTGGCTGCTGCTCACACAACCGCTCCAACATATGTAACGTGGAATTCCACCTGGTGGGTACGTCACATATGATGCGATGTTCAGGAAGGCGAAATCTGCTTGCAGAGCTGCAATGCGCGATCTGGCCATGCTGAACGTCGCAAGTGAGCGCACTCTAGGCGGACCTTGTGCAGCAGTGCATCAAGATCGGATAGTCCCTCAAAAAACTCTGCACGACCAAGTTGAGCACATGTGCCAGACATGGTATGTGAGTGAGGTTGCCAAGGCCCAGAGCTGCCACAGATTTCGGCCATTGTCACACACTACCAAGCCTGGCTGGAGATTCGCTGGCAAAAACCACACGTCGCTCTCCTGCTGATGGCATCCAGAGTCTCTGCGCTGTGTGCTTCGATTCCCCATGAATTATTCAGGAGGCCTGTTGACGTTTGGCCACGGCTGTGCATATCGGTCGCATAGGTAAGCGTTCACGGTCCATGGAGGTAGACGTGACGGCTCCTGCAGCATGATTCTGAGGAACGAGTAGAGAGGAGTCATGTGACGACTTGATCCTGCAATCCTTGAGTGGCAGAAACGTACAGCGCCATCTTGTCAATGACTCTGATCCCCCCTGTCATGTAGGTGGACCACTTGGCGCACGTGTCATTCACAAGATGCGTCGCGCGTTTGCACATGGGCTTGCACGAAATGTGCGTTGCCATTTGACTTCTCACAGCTGAGCTGCTGTTTCTTTGTGTTTGGCAGCTAGGGAGTTAATTCTGTCTGTGCTCGGTGCTGGGACTGGGTGCAGTTTCTCCCGGCTGCAATTGATTATTTGTTGATTGGTTTCCTTTAAATTCCTGGTTGTCTGCTTGGGGAGTTGCCAGTGAAACCTTCATGCAGACCACAGATAGGAATGAATCTGTATAGACTTTAGTTGTGAGCTCCTTAGTTGTTCTAAGCTCAACTTGGTTAGAGTTTATTTCCCCAGACCATTTATGTTCCTTTGGTGTTTGAGTGTGTATGCAAGCGAGTGTTATCCTGTCTGTCTTATATGTCTAATCTGTGTATTTAGCTAAGATCAGCCCATATCCCTTTGGTGGTAGTCAGGATCCTTCTTAGGACTGATTACAGGGTTCAGGGTCTGATAGGAGACAGGGTTAGGTTGGAGACTTGGACCTCTGAACCATTATCAGTACCTCCAAGGTGAGGGATTAGTTAGGACCCCAGTTTAGGGTCAGGTTAGATCCCGGTCCACCTCTTTCCTGTTTCAGCTCATCAAGTCCTCAAGATTAACCCTGAGTTCAGCAGATATCGTGTCAGGTAAATCTATTCTATACTTACATGCTGATGTTGCTATACTAGTTGTTGTATAGAGTGTTGTTCCTGTATTAATAGTTTACTGACATTGTATACATATCATTAGACAGCGTGACATTTTCACTGGCCATAAAAATTATCTCCAGTTACCATGGATCCAGTAGCCCAGCTGGCTCTGCAGTTGCAGGGATTATCCATGGAGCTGACGGACATTAAGTCCAAAGTTTTGTCTCCCCTGGAGCAAACCAGAGTTGAACCTAAGGTTGCTCTCCCGGACAGGTTCACTGGTGGGCGAGACAAATTTTTCACCTTCCGGGAGGCATGTAAATTGTATTTTCGGCTTCGGCCTCGATCATCAGGGAGTGAGGAGCAGAGAGTGGGAATTGTTATCTCACTTCTGCAAGGGGACCCTCAATCCTGGGCATTTTCCCTTCCTCCGGGATCCCCGGCTCTACTGTCTGTAGATCAATTTTTTACTGCCCTGGGATTGGTATATGATGACCCAGATCGGGTCTCTCTTGCTGAGACAAAATTACGTAAGATACAGCAGGGAGATCGTCCGGCAGAGGAATTTGCTTCTGAGTTTCGTAGATGGGCCACAGATACTCAGTGGAATGACCCAGCTCTTAGGAGCCAGTTTTGTCATGGGCTTTCTGATAAATTAAAAGACGTTTTGGCTCAGTATGAGTCTCCTCCTTCTCTGGAGGCTGCTATGGCCTTAGCTATCCGTACTGATAGACGGCTTCGGGAGAGGGGTGAGGTAACCCCACTCCCTGTTGTTTCTCCACCTACCACTAAAGTCCCTTATGTTGAGGTTCCCCTTGTCTGTTCGGATGAGCCTATGCAGTTGGGAGGGACATCATTTCGTAGGAGGGGATTGGCGGTACGCCGCAGGACTAGAAGATGTTTTTTCTGCGGGAAAGAGGGACATTTTGTTGGAGAATGTCCATCCCGTGCCTTGTTGAGCAAAAGTCGCCGGAAAACTGTTAATCCCAGGTTGTGTGGTGGACGACAACCTGGGAGTATGTATTTCATCCGCCAGTTCTTCTCAGTTCCTTGTACCAGTGGAGGTGGTAGTTGGTACGAGAGTGGAGAGATTGTCTGTTCTTCTTGATAGTGGTTCCGGGGCTAATCTGGTTGACGCTCAGTTTGCTCAGGCTCAAGGTATGCATCTGAGTGTATTGGTCAAACCGATCCCTATATTCTCCATTGACGCCAGGCCTCTCGCCAAGGTAGCTTTGTTCATGAGGTTCATAACATTGACCTTCGGGTAGGGGCAATACATAGGGAAACAATTATCTTGTTATGTGTTGGAGGGTCTACCTACTCCCATTGTGTTGGGACTTCCTTGGTTGGTTAAACATAACCCTGTGATTAATTGGCAGTCCAGAGAAATAAGCCAATGGGGTGAGTTTTGCAAAAGCAACTGCATGAACACAGTCATCAGTGCGGTCGTGCCTAGTACATTGCCTCCTTTTTTGGAGGATTTTGGGGATGTTTCTCTGAGGAGGGGTGTCAGGAGTTGCCTCCTCATCGCGTGTATGACTGCTCTATTAATCTCCTTCCTGATGCTAAGTTGCCTAAAGCTAGGTTGTATAATCTTTCTGGTCCTGAGAGGCAGGCTATGAAAGATTATATTTCTGAAAGTCTGGCCAAAGGGCATATTAGACCTTCATCTTCCCCAGTAGCCGCGGGGTTCTTCTTTGTGAAGAAGAAAGATGGAGGCCTACGCCCTTGCTTGGATTTCCGCGAACTTAATCGGATTACTGTTCGAGATCCGTATCCACTCCCTCTTATTCCTGATCTCTTCAATCAAATTGTTGGCGCCAAATGGTTTCTAAATTGGATCTCAGGGGGGCGTATAATCTGATTAGGATAAAAGAGGGGGATGAGTGGAAAACGGCGTTTAACACGCCGGAGGGACATTATGAGAACCTAGTCATGCCTTTTGGTCTGACTACTGCACCAGCAGTATTCCAACATTTTGTTAATGACATTTTTCGTCACCTTGTGGGGCTGTTTGTGGTTGTATATTTGGAGACATTTTAATTTACTCGCCAGATCTTGTGTCTCATCAGGAGCATGTGAGACAGGTGTTGCAGATCTTGCGAGACAATAAATTATACGCCAAACTGGAGAAGTGTGTATTTGCCGTACAGGAACTTCAGTTTTTGGGTTTTTTGGTGTCAGCCTCCGGTTTCCGTATGGACCCTGAAAAGGTGAGAGCAGTGCTTGAATGGGATCAGCCAGGGGATCTTAAGGCTCTGCAGCGTTTTTTGGGGTTTGCTAACTACTACCGGAAATTTATTTGTAATTTCTCATCTGTCGTCAAACCTCTCACTGACATGACAAGAAAAGGGACGGATTTTTCTAAATGGTCGGACAAAGCTTGCCAAGCCTTTTCCTCTTTGAAGAAATGTTTTGCTTCGGCACCCGTTCTCATCCAACCAGATGCATCTCAGCCGTTCATTGTGGAGGTGGATGCGTCTGACGTAGGGGTGGGTGCTATATTGTCCCAGGGTCCGTCCCCTGGTAAATGGCATCCGTGCGCTTTCTTTTCTAAGAAATTGTCGTCCGCCGAAAGGAATTATGATATCGGCAATAGGGAACTTTTGGCCATTAAGTTAGCTTTTGAAGAATGGCGTCACTTTTTGGAGGGGGCAGTCCACCCGGTTACCGTTATTACTGATCACAAGAACCTGTTGTATTTGGAATCCGCTAAGCGTCTGAATTCCAGACAAGCTCGATGGTCGTTGTTTTTTACCAGGTTTAATTTTGTCGTCACTTATCGCCCGGGTTCTAAGAATGTAAAGGCTGATGCCTTGTCTCGCAGTTTCCCAGGGGCCGGGAAAATGGATGACCCGAGTCCTATCCTTCAGGAGGGGGTGGTAGTGTCGGCTGTATTTTCTGAGCTTGAGGAGGAGGTGTTAGAGGCTTAGGGGGACGCCCCTGCAGGACCTCCAGGGAGACTGTTTGTCCCAAATCTGTTGAGACAAAAGGTTATTGAGGCACATCATAATTCTGCTCTAGCAGGACATCCAGGGAGTAAGGCTACTTTAGATCTCCTTTCTCGCCGGTTTTGGTGGCCTAATGCTAATAAAATGTTATAACTTTTGTCGCGTCATGTGGGGTGTGTGCTCGCTCTAAAACCCCTCATACCCGTCCGTCTGGGACCCTTTTACCCTTGAAACTTCCGGAGCGTCCATGGACTCATTTATCTATGGACTTCATTACGGACCTTCCTCCGTCGTCAGGGAATACTGTCATACTGGTGGTTGTTGACAGGTTCAGTAAGATGGCACATTTCGTTGCTCTTCCTGCACTCCCTAATGCTAAAACTCTGGCGCAGGTGTTCATTAGGGAGATCGTTAGACTTCATGGGTTGCCTTCTGATGTGGTGTCAGATAGGGGGTCTCAGTTTGTGTCCAAATTTTGGAGGGCATTTTGTTTACGTCGGGGGATGCAATTGTCATTTTCCTCGGCTTTTCATCCGCAGACCAATGGTCAGACAGAGCGTCTGAATCAGAGCTTAGAGACATATCTCCGGTGTTTTGTCTCAGAGAACCAAGAGGACTGGTCTTCTTTCTTGCCTCTGGCAGAGTTCGCTCTTAACAACAGGCGGAGCGAGTCCACTGGTAAGTCCCCGTTTTTTGGGGCATAGGTTTTCATCCCCAGTTTTGTACTTTCAATGGGGGGGCCCTTCTGGGGTTCCTGAGGAGGAGCGTTTCTCGTCGTCACTTGCTTCTGTGTGGAGAGGTGTATTGAATAATCTGAGTGCGATGGGGAACCGTTACAAATGTATGGCTGATAGGAGGAGAGTTTCTGGTCCAGATCTGAATGTGAACGATCTGGTATGGTTGTCTACCAGGAATATAAAACTTAAAGTGCCCTCTGGAAACTGGGTCCCAGATTCATCGGGCCGTACAGGATCAGTTCCATAATTAATCCTGTGGCATTTCGTCTGGACCTCCCTCCTACGTTTAAAATTCATAATGTGTTCCACAAGTCATTACTTAAAAGGTATGTGGCACCAGTCATACCGTCACCTCTACCTCCTCCTCCTGTGTTGGTCAATGGTAACTTGGAATTTCAAGTATCAAAGATCATTGACTCAGTCTGAATCGCCGGTCCCTTCAGTACTTGGTGCATTGGAAGGGGTATGGTCCAGAGGAGAGGACGTGGGTCCCTGCGTCTGATGTTAACGCAGATCGTTTGGTTCGGACCTTCCACAGAACTCACCCGGGCAGGCCTGGCCCTGAGGGTCCGGAGGCCCCTCGTAGAAGGGGGGTACTGTCATGTGTGCATTGCCACGAAGATCGTCGCGGTTGCACATTTTGACTTCTCACAGCTGAGCTGCTGTTTCTTTGTGTTTGGCAGCTAGGGAGTTAATTCTGTCTGTGCTCGGTGCTGGGACTGGGTGCAGTTTCTCCCGGCTGCAATTGATTATTTGTTGATTGGTTTCCTTTAAATTCCTGGTTGTCTGCTTGGGGAGTTGCCAGTGAAACCTTCATGCAGACCACAGATAGGAATGAATCTGTATAGACTTTAGTTGTGAGCTCCTTAGTTGTTCTAAGCTCAACTTGGTTAGAGTTTATTTCCCAGACCATTTATGTTCCTTTGGTGTTTGAGTGTGTATGCAAGCGAGTGTTATCCTGTCTGTCTTATATGTCTAATCTGTGTATTTAGCTAAGATCAGCCCATATCCCTTTGGTGGTAGTCAGGATCCTTCTTAGGACTGATTACAGGGTTCAGGGTCTGATAGGAGACAGGGTTAGGTTGGAGACTTGGACCTCTGAACCATTATCAGTACCTCCAAGGTGAGGGATTAGTTAGGACCCCAGTTTAGGGTCAGGTTAGATCCCGGTCCACCTCTTTCCTGTTTCAGCTCATCAAGTCCTCAAGATTAACCCTGAGTTCAGCAGATATCGTGTCAGGTAAATCTATTCTATACTTACATGCTGATGTTGCTAAACTAGTTGTTGTATAGAGTGTTGTTCCTGTATTAATAGTTTACTGACATTGTATACATATCATTAGACAGCGTGACAGCTGACTGTCCAGAAGGTGATGGAATTTGTGACTCCTCATCCTCCACCTCTTCCAAAACCTCATCCCTTAGTGCTTGCAGTGTTTTTTGAAGCAGGCAGATAAGGGGGACAGTCAGGCTGACTAGTGCATCATCTGCACTCGCCATCCGCGTTGACTCTTCAAACGGATGCAAAACGTGGCAGATGTCCTTCATAGAGGCCCACTCAGTAGTGGTGAAGTGTGAACGGCGCAAATTGCGAGTTGATTGCGCCTGATGCAGCTGATACTCCATTACTGCTGGCTGCTGCTCACACAACCGCTCCAACATATGTAACGTGGAATTCCACCTGGTGGGTACGTCACATATGATGCGATGTTCAGGAAGGCGAAATCTGCGTTGCAGAGCTGCAATGCGCGATCTGGCCATGCTGGAACGTCGCAAGTGAGCGCACTCTAGGCGGACCTTGTGCAGCAGTGCATCAAGATCCGGATAGTCCCTCAAAAAACTCTGCACGACCAAGTTGAGCACATGTGCCAGACATGGTATGTGAGTGAGGTTGCCAAGGCCCAGAGCTGCCACCAGATTTCGGCCATTGTCACACACTACCAAGCCTGGCTGGAGATTGCTGGCAAAAACCACACGTCGCTCTCCTGCTTGATGGCATTCCAGAGCTCCTGCGCTGTGTGGCTTCGATTCCCCATGGAAATTAATTTCAGGACGGCCTGTTGACGTTTGGCCACGGCTGTGCTCATATCGGTCACATCACGTAAGCGTTCACGGGTCCATGTGGAGGTAGACCGTGACGGCTCCTGCAGCGATGATTCTGAGAAACTGGAGTAGGAGGAGGAGTCAATGTGGACAGACTTGATTCCTGCAATCCTTGGAGTTGGCAGAACACGTACAGCGCCACTCGCAAGATCTGTACCCGGCTCCACAACATTGACCCAATGGGCAGTGAGGGAAAGGTATCGTCCCTGGCCATGGGTACTGGTCCACGCATCGGTGGTCAGGTGGACCTTGCTACTGACGGCGTTTAGTAGCGCATGTTTAATTTTTCCCTCAACATGCTTTTGCAGACCAGGGACGGCTTGCCTGCTGAAATAAAATCGGCTGGGCACATTGTATTGTGGGACTGCCAATGCCATTAAGTTACGGAAACTGTCAGTCTCCACCAGCCTGAATGACAGCATTTCAAGGGACAGGAGTTTTGCAATGCCAGCATTCAGAGCCTGTGCTCGTGGATGGTTTGCCGAGTATGGCCGTCTTTTATCCCATGCCTGTGCTACCGATGGCTGTTTTGTGGCCTGGGAGTGTGAGGATGACAGGGAACTTGCAGCTGTGGGTGGAATAACACTGGGTCTCTGGACAACAGTGACAGAGGTTCTTCCATGGCGATCCTGTGAGGAAGCCGAACCAGCTGTGTGTGAGCTGGAGGAAGAGGCTCCAACACGAGCTGAAGATGTAGGTGCTGCTGTAGGTTGGCCTACATCTCCAGTGTGTCTTTGTAACTCAACCACGTGCTTTGACGCACATGTTTCCACATATTTGTGGTATTAAGGTTACTGACACTTTTACCTCTTTTTACTTTTTGATTACACAGCTTGCATTTGACATAGCAAATATCATCTGCAAGTGTGTCAAAAAAGGACCACGCAGTGCAAGTCCTGGGAGCGCCCGTTTTTGCTGTTGGAAGAGAACTGCTACGAACGGGTGCCAAACTGGAGGCTACAGGCAACCGAGTCTGCAGCCTACCTCTCCCTACTGTTTGGACCGTTGGGGCAATCTCTTCCTCAGAGCTGCTACCACCACCTTCCTGTTCCTCACGCCATGTTGGGTCTTGGACCTCATCATCTCCACTACCCTCTTCCAACACCTGCTGCTGTTGGGTGGTCTGGCCAGCACCATGCTCAACAGAAACTGGCACCTGAGTCTCATCATCATCAGATGCGTTCTGCGGTGTGCTGACCATCGGCACTGGCTCACCCGCCTCTTCAGATTCAGAGAGACACAGCTGTTGCGCATCACTGCATACTGCCTCTTCTTCACATTCCAGAATGCTGCTTGGCTGGGCCCCTGCTTGCAAGCCAACAGATTCTGAGAACAGAAGCAGAGACTCAGCTGGCTCCAGTTCAGAACTCTCTGACTGCCTGGGCAATTTGGCAGGCGGTGAAGAGACAGATGGTTGTTCAACAGTGCTGTGGTCCTGAGAGGAGGTGGAAGCAATTGAAGTCGATGCATTGGCTGCCATCCAACCAACAAACGGCTTCAATTTGTTCTTCCCGCAGCAGGGGGGTACGCTGAGCTCCTACAAAAGTGCGCATAAAGGAACGCTCACGGGGAAAACTGGTGGATGCTGTGTCACTGGGTGCGGCAGCAGCCACAGAATCCCCACGTCCTCTCCCTGCTGAAACTCCACGGCCACGACCACGTGCCTTACTCCCTGCCTTCTTCATCTTGGTAGATTGATAAAGAAAGTCAGAAAAGTTATAAGGCCTAAGTGTGGTTATTCCTCAGAGACTGCAGTGAACACTGCAGACAACTGTTCAGTAGCTTTGAAAGGCCCCTTTGTGTACTTCTATAGTGTTTGCAACCAATGTATTGTATACGGATGGAAGCGCGTCACACTAATAGATTAGATTTTTTTCAAATATAATGGAGCAGCACCAATTAGAGAAAAATGTGAAGGATGAGGCAGTGACACACGCTCAGCAGACTACAACCAGCAGTGGTTGAAGAACTAACTGGAGCGTAATCTGCACTCAAAAAATAAAAGCTCACAGACTACAGTGAACACTGCAACAAACTGTTCAGTATCTGTGAAAGGCTCCTTTTGTACTTCTATAGTGTTTGCAACCAATGTATTGTATACGGATGGAAGCGCGTCACACTAATAGATTAGATTTTTTTCAAATATAATGGAGCAGCACCAATTAGAGAAAAATGTGAAGGATGAGGCAGTGACACACGCTCAGCAGACTACAACCAGCAGTGGTTGAAGAACTAACTGGAGCGTAATCTGCACTCAAAAAATGAAAAGCTCACAGACTACAGTGAACACTGCAGACAACTGTTCAGTAGCTGTGAAAGGCCCCTTTGTGTACTTCTATAGTGTTTGCAACCAATGTATTGTATACGGATGGAAGCGCGTCACACTAATAGATTAGATTTTTTTCAAATATAATGGAGCAGCACCAATTAGAGAAAAATGTGAAGGATGAGGCAGTGACACACGCTCAGCAGACTACAACCAGCAGTGGTTGAAGAACTAACTGGAGCGTAATCTGCACTCAAAAAATGAAAAGCTCACAGACTACAGTGAACACTGCAGACAACTGTTCAGTAGCTGTGAAAGGCCCCTTTGTGTACTTCTATAGTGTTTGCAACCAATGTATTGTATACGGATGGAAGCGCGTCACACTAATAGATTAGATTTTTTTCAAATATAATGGAGCAGCACCAATTAGAGAAAAATGTGAAGGATGAGGCAGTGACACACGCTCAGCAGACTACAACCAGCAGTGGTTGAAGAACTAACTGGAGCGTAATCTGCACTCAAAAAATGAAAAGCTCACAGACTACAGTGAACACTGCAGACAACTGTTCAGTAGCTGTGAAAGGCCCCTTTGTGTACTTCTATAGTGTTTGCAACCAATGTATTGTATACGGATGGAAGCGCGTCACACTAATAGATTAGATTTTTTCAAATATAATGGAGCAGCACCAATTAGAGAAAAATGTGAAGGATGAGGCAGTGACACACGCTCAGCAGACTACAACCAGCAGTGGTTGAAGAACTAACTGGAGCGTAATCTGCACTCAAAAAATGAAAAGCTCACAGACTACAGTGAACACTGCAGACAACTGTTCAGTAGCTGTGAAAGGCCCCTTTGTGTACTTCTATAGTGTTTGCAACCAATGTATTGTATACGGATGGAAGCGCGTCACACTAATAGATTAGATTTTTTCAAATATAATGGAGCAGCACCAATTAGAGAAAAATGTGAAGGATGAGGCAGTGACACACGCTCAGCAGACTACAACCAGCAGTGGTTGAAGAACTAACTGGAGCGTAATCTGCACTCAAAAAATGAAAAGCTCACAGACTACAGTGAACACTGCAGACAACTGTTCAGTAGCTGTGAAAGGCCCCTTTGTGTACTTCTATAGTGTTTGCAACCAATGTATTGTATACGGATGGAAGCGCGTCACACTAATAGATTAGATTTTTTTCAAATATAATGGAGCAGCACCAATTAGAGAAAAATGTGAAGGATGAGGCAGTGACACACGCTCAGCAGACTACAACCAGCAGTGGTTGAAGAACTAACTGAGCGTAATCTGCACTCAAAAAATCAAAACTCTACAGACTGCAGTGAACACTGAAACAACTGTTCATATCTGTGAAAGGCCCTTTTGTACTTCTATAGTGTTTGCAACCAATGTATTGTATACGGATGGAAGCGCGTCACACTAATAGATTAGATTTTTTTCAAATATAATGGAGCAGCACCAATTAGAGAAAAATGTGAAGGATGAGGCAGTGACACACGCTCAGCAGACTACAACCAGCAGTGGTTGAAGAACTAACTGGAGCGTAATCTGCACTCAAAAAATGAAAAGCTCACAGACTACAGTGAACACTGCAGACAACTGTTCAGTAGCTGTGAAAGGCCCCTTTGTGTACTTCTATAGTGTTTGCAACCAATGTATTGTATACGGATGGAAGCGCGTCACACTAATAGATTAGATTTTTTTCAAATATAATGGAGCAGCACCAATTAGAGAAAAATGTGAAGGATGAGGCAGTGACACACGCTCAGCAGACTACAACCAGCAGTGGTTGAAGAACTAACTGGAGCGTAATCTGCACTCAAAAAATGAAAAGCTCACAGACTACAGTGAACACTGCAGACAACTGTTCAGTAGCTGTGAAAGGCCCCTTTGTGTACTTCTATAGTGTTTGCAACCAATGTATTGTATACGGATGGAAGCGCGTCACACTAATAGATTAGATTTTTTTCAAATATAATGGAGCAGCACCAATTAGAGAAAAATGTGAAGGATGAGGCAGTGACACACGCTCAGCAGACTACAACCAGCAGTGGTTGAAGAACTAACTGGAGCGTAATCTGCACTCAAAAAATGAAAAGCTCACAGACTACAGTGAACACTGCAGACAACTGTTCAGTAGCTGTGAAAGGCCCCTTTGTGTACTTCTATAGTGTTTGCAACCAATGTATTGTATACGGATGGAAGCGCGTCACACTAATAGATTAGATTTTTTTCAAATATAATGGAGCAGCACCAATTAGAGAAAAATGTGAAAGGGTGAGGCAGTGACACACGCTCAGCAGACTACAACCAGCAGTGGTTGAAGAACTAACTGGAGCGTAATCTGCACTCAAAAAATGAAAAGCTCACAGACTACAGTGAACACTGCAGACAACTGTTCAGTAGCTGTGAAAGGCCCCTTTGTGTACTTCTATAGTGTTTGCAACCAATGTATTGTATACGGATGGAAGCGCGTCACACTAATAGATTAGATTTTTTTCAAATATAATGGAGCAGCACCAATTAGAGAAAAATGTGAAGGATGAGGCAGTGACACACGCTCAGCAGACTACAACCAGCAGTGGTTGAAGAACTAACTGGAGCGTAATCTGCACTCAAAAAATGAAAAGCTCACAGACTACAGTGAACACTGCAGACAACTGTTCAGTAGCTGTGAAAGGCCCCTTTGTGTACTTCTATAGTGTTTGCAACCAATGTATTGTATACGGATGGAAGCGCGTCACACTAATAGATTAGATTTTTTTCAAATATAATGGAGCAGCACCAATTAGAGAAAAATGTGAAGGATGAGGCAGTGACACACGCTCAGCAGACTACAACCAGCAGTGGTTGAAGAACTAACTGGAGTGTGATCTGCACTCAAAAATCAAAACCTCACAGACTGCAGTGAACACTGAAACACAACTGTTCACTATCTGTGAAAGGCTCTGTAAGGTTCTGTGTACATGTTCCTGAAACTCAGTTTTTCCGTCAGCCATTTTACTTTCTGTCTTGCTGCAGCTGTCTTGCCCTCAGTCAATATGGAGTTTTCAGCTTGCATGTTCCCGCCCTGATTCTCTCCCTCTTGCTTCTTAAGCAGCCACAGCTGAGCAATCAGTGCTTCAGAATCAAGCCTGCAGTGTACCTGTGACCTGACTCCTGGAAGCCTTGGACCTTGTACTCCAGTTATTTCCTTTTGTGGAACTTTGGAACACTCGTGGACTTTGGAACCTTGCTATTTGATAAATCCACGTTTGCATGGACTTATGGTAACAGAGAAGAGATCCTGAACCTGTTGTGGAGAGTGATTGCTGAGCTTAAGTTACTCTGGCCTGCTGTGTCTCCTGCTTTTGTATCTGCAAACTGTGTGACTATTATTGCCACTTGTATGAAGTAATACAAGACCTTCTATATCAAACCTGTGACTCCTATGTTTTCATCGCACCCAAGCACAAGACACTATATGAACTGTACTCCTTACATTACAAGATTCTGAAGCCAAACGTTAGTGTCTGCTGGGTCTGGAAAGGCTGTGTCTGCTGTAACTGTGGATATCAGATGTCCGGTTGTACTTTCTGTGATGACAGTGGTTGTGACTTCTCACAACCATTCCAGGTGAGCAATTCCCTTAAGTTTTTTTTTTCTGCAGTGTTACCACAGGTAAACACTATTGTTTTTTTTTTCTTTCCTCTTTTGTGTCTGCTGTAACTGTGGATATCAGATGTCCGGTTGAACTTTCTGTGATGATAGTGGTTGTGACTTCTCACAACCATTCCAGGTGAGCAGTTCCCTTAATTTTTTTTTCTCTCTGCAGTGTTACCACAGGTAAACACTATTGTTTTTTTTTTTTTTCTTCTCCTCTCCTTCCAGTACTCCTGTCTTAAAAGATCTGGAAAATGGAGGCCCGCATAAAGGAACTTTGCGGAGTGACTGATAATATCCTTGCAGATTTGCAGACTATAAAAACCCGTTTTACAAACCTACAGGACCTCACTAATCACAATTTGCAAGTGTTTGGACAGACTGCCCAGGATTTGCGAGCCAGGATTGAGGTTCTAGAGGAGCGAGTCCAGGCTCCTGCCGTAGCCCCGAGTTCTGGGATTCCCAAGTTGCCCCCTTTTCGTTTTGGCGGTGAACGTGAGAAATTCAGGGGATTTATTAATCAATGCAATCTTTTTTTTTCTGCACATGCTTCACAATTTCCCACTGAGCGATCTAAAGTGCTTACTATAATTATGTTGCTTACCAACAAGGCTTTGATGTGGGCAAACCCTCTGATTGAGACTGAGGATGAATGTTTGGATCATCTTGATGCTTTCATTTCAGCCATGGGACAGGTGTTTGATGACCCCAATCGAGGTGCAACAGCTGAAGCAGCCATGTTAGCTTTGCGCCAAGGTAAGCACTCGGTAGCTGAATATGCCTTGGATTTCAGGAGATGGGCCCTTGATACCACCTGGGACAGTTCCGCCAAAAAATCTATTTTTCGAAAAGGGTTATCTCCACTGATTAAGGATGAACTTGCTCATGCCGACCCTCCCACTGCGTTAGGTGACTTTATTAACTACTGCATCCGTATTGATACTCGTCTGACTGAACGCAGGCAAGAGAGATGGTTCGAAAGCAATCGCACTAACCTTTTCCTACCTTCCTCTCCAGCTAAGGAACCTTTGAGTAGGATCACACGGGAACCTGAACCTGAACCCATGCAGGTAGACTCTTTACAACGACGGGTTAGTGATGCACGCAAGGAACATCGTTTTAAGGAGAATCTATGTTTCTATTGTGGTAAGTCAGGGCACTTCATTATAAACTGCCCCAGCCGTTCTCGTAAGACTACTGCAGCACTCATTCACTGTGAGTGTTGCGAGAGGGGATCTGTCAGGTCCGAGCCTCAGGCTCCAGAGAGATCTGCAGCAACAGATCTTGATTTCTCGGACTTAAACTCCGTTACTTCTGAGGACGTTGACTGTGTAAACGCTGCAATTTTTCAAGTTTCCTCAGCGGTGTCCCAGCTGAGTTGTAAGAAAAACAATTCTCATTGCTTTCTTTCCATCAAACTCTGGGTTGACTCAGCTTGGGTGTCTAGCTCTGCTATGATCGACTCAGGGGCAAGTGGAAATTTTATGGATGTCTCCTTTGCTCTGAAACAGGGGGATACGTTCAGTGAAGAAGGCTACTCCAGTACAGATGGAAACTGTGGATGGCTCCCTGCTGACCTCTGGACCAGTGGATCAGGAAACAGAGCCTTTGAGGGTTCTTATGGGTAAAGATCATCAAGAGAAACTGTCCTTTATGCTTATCTCTTCTCCCCACTTTCCCATTATTCTAGGGCTACCATGGCTGCAGGCTCAGAATCCTACCATTAACTGGGAGACCAAGGAATTACACTTTCCAGAGAAACAGATGAGTCCAAAAGTTTCAGCTTGCTCTGTTCCTAAAGGAACCATGTCAGTCCCTGAACTACCAGCTGTATACCAGGACTATGTGGATTTATGTGACAAGAAGAACGCTGACCAGCTTCCTCCTCACCGTCCATATGATTGTCCAATTGAATTATTGCCTGGAGCAGAGATACCTTTTGGTAAGATCTACCCCCTGGCGGGGCCCGAGCTAAAGGCTTTAAAGGATTACATAGACGAAAATCTAGCCAAGGGCTTCATACGCCCCTCTTCATCTCCTGCAGGTGCACCCATCTTCTTTGTAAAGAAGAAAGATGGATCTCTGAGACCCTGCGTAGACTATAGGGAACTCAATAAGGTTACTATTAGAAACCGTTATCCATTGCCTTTAATCCCTGAGTTATTGGAGAGAGTGCGACATGCCAAAATTTTCTCTAAACTAGATCTCCGTGGGGCCTATAACTTAGTCCGTATTAGACCTGGGGATGAATGGAAGACTGCATTCAGGTCACGCTATGGACACTTTGAATATCTAGTTATGCCTTTTGGTCTGAGTACCGCCCCAGCCACTTTCCAACACTTGGTGAATGACATCTTCAGGGATCTCCTAGATACATTCGTGGTGATTTATTTGGATGATATTCTAATTTTTTCTAACTCCACAGAGGAACATCATGGACATGTGAGAATGGTCTTGGAACGTCTAAGACAAAATCATCTTTACATCAAACTTGAAAAGTGTGAATTCCATAGGACCGAAATTCAATTTCTGGGGTATGTACTGTCTACACAAGGAATTAGTATGGATGGAAGCAAGACCCAAGCCATCAAGGATTGGCCAAGTCCTAGAAATGTGAAGGAGGTGCAGCGCTTCATCGGGTTTGCCAACTTCTATAGACGTTTCATTAGGAATTTCTCTGAGGTAGTGTCACCTATCACCCAACTTACCCGGAAAGAGTCTAGGTTCTCCTGGACTCCCCAAGCCCAGGAAGCATTTTCCCGTCTAAAAGATAAATTTACCACTGCACCTATCTTAGTACATCCCAACCCCGAACTTGCCTTCATAATAGAGGTGGATGCTTCAGACTGTGCCGTTGGAGCTATACTCTCTCAGAGAACAGGTGAGAAGAATGTCTTGCATCCCTGTGCCTTCTTTTCCCAGCAGTTGTCTTCGGCTGAGAGGAACTACGATGTGGGCAATAGAGAGTTGTTGGCCATTATTGCCGCCTTCAAAGAATGGAGACACCTTCTTCAGGGAGCTGCACAGCAAATAGTCGTCCTGACAGACCATCGTAACCTTGAATTTATCAGGTCGGCTAAGTGCCTGACTCCTCGCCAGGCTCGCTGGAATCTTTTCTTAAACCAATTTAATTTTATCATTTCTTATAGACCAGGATCGCGCAATGGAAAGGCTGATGCACTCTCTAGGATTTATTCAGCAGAGACACGTCCACTTACTCCTCCTAAGACTATTCTTCCTGACTCTAGATTCCTGGGAGTGATTCATTATCAAGACCTACTTAAGGACATCAAGGAAGCATACCATGCGGATTCCTTTTTGGCACAACCCCCAAGGGACGTAAGTCTTGTCTTTAAGAATGGTGTGTGGATTCAGGGACAACGTCTTTATATTCCTGAAACAGTCAGATTAAGAGTATTGCAACTCATTCACGATTCCAAGATAGCTGGGCATAGAGGAATTCTAAAGACACAGGAATTTCTTTCTCGTTTCTTTTGGTGGCCCACTTGCAGGAAGGATGTTTTAAACTATGTCACTTCATGTGAAGTCTGTGCAAGATGCCAAACACCTCGCTCCTCACCAACTGGTCTGTTGCAACCTCTTCCCACCCCGTCCCGCCCGTGGGGATCCATTTCTATGGACTTCATTGTGGAGTTACCAACCTCTCAAGGGAAGAACACCATTCTAGTGGTGGTTGATCGTTTAACAAAAGCAGCTCATTTTATCCCTTGTGTCGGCTTACCCACTGCAAGACAGACATCAGATTTGATGATTAAAAATGTGTTTCGCTTACATGGAGTACCAGATGAGGTTATTTCGGATCGAGGGGTGCAATTCACTTCAAGGTTTTGGCAAAATTTCTGTGCAGCATTGGACATTAAAGTGAACCTTTCTTCTGCTTTTATCCTCAGACTAATGGACAGACAGAACGAACCAATCAGACCCTGGAGCAGTATCTTCGCTGCTTTATCTGCCACCTACAGGATGATTGGGTGGATCTACTTCCAGTGGCTGAGTTCTCTTATAACAACTCTCAGAGCGCCTCCACTAAGCAGTCTCCTTTTTACTCCAATTTAGGTTATCATCCTAATATTCTTCCTCGATTTCCCATAGAAACGCCTTTGCCAGCAGTGGCTGAAAGAATCACGTCTTTACAAAAGAATATGGATCTTCTAAAGGGAAATCTGGAATTGGCTCAGGAAAGGTACAAGAAAGCCGCAGATAAATTTCGTAAACCTGCACCAGCTTTCAAGGTAGGAGACCTGGTCTGGCTGTCAACCAGAAATCTTAAGTTAAGAATTCCATCATCTAAGTTGGGACATAAATACATCGGACCTTATAAAATCAGTAAAATTATAAGTGCTGTCGCTTGTCGTCTTCAACTGCCCAGAACTATGAGAATCCACCCTGTCTTTCATGTATCTCTACTAAAGGCTGCGACACCCAATACGTTTCCTGGACGTTCTTCTCCTTGCCCTGACCCAGTGCTAGTCGATGGTCAGGAAGAATTTGTGGTGGAAAGGATTCTAGATTCCAGGTTGTATAGAAATCAGTTACAATATTTGATTAAATGGCAGGGCTACCCAGTGGAGGACAACTCATGGGAACCAGTCAATAACGTTAATGCTCCTCGCTTGCTCCGTCAGTTTCATCAGAGGTACCCACACAAGCCTGGTCTGAGGTCATCCGGAGGTTGTCCCTAAGGGGGGAGTAATGTAAGGTTCTGTGTACATGTTCCTGAAACTCAGTTTTTCCATCAGCCATTTTACTTTCTGTCTTGCTGCAGCTGTCTTGCCCTCAGTCAATATGGAGTTTCCAGCTTGCATGTTCCCGCCCTGATTCTCTCCCTCTTGCTTCTTAAGCAGCCACAGCTGAGCAATCAGTGCTTCAGAATCAAGCCTGCAGTGTACCTGTGACCTGACTCCTGGAAGCCTTGGACCTTGTACTCCAGTTATTTCCTTTTGTGGAACTTTGGAACACTCGTGGACTTTGGAACCTTGCTATTTGATAAATCCACGTTTGCATGGACTTATGGTAACAGAGAAGAGATCCTGAACCTGTTGTGGAGAGTGATTGCTGAGCTTAAGTTACTCTGGCCTGCTGTGTCTCCTGCTTTTGTATCTGCAAACTGTGTGACTATTATTGCCACTTGTATGAAGTAATACAAGACCTTCTATATCAAACCTGTGACTCCTATGTTTTCATCGCACCCAAGCACAAGACACTATATGAACTGTACTCCTTACATTATAGGCTCCTTTCTGTACTTCTATAGTGTTTGCAACCAATGTATTGTATACGGATGGAAGCGCGTCACACTAATAGATTAGATTTTTTTCAAATATAATGGAGCAGCACCAATTACAGAAAAATGTGAAGGATGAGGCAGTGACACACGCTCAGCAGACTACAACCAGCAGTGGTTGAAGAACTAACTGGAGTGTGATCTGCACTCAAAAAATCAAAACCTCACAGACTGCAGTGAACACTGAAACACAACTGTTCACTATCTGTGAAAGGCTCCTTTCTGTACTTCTATAGTGTTTGCAACCAATGTATTGTATACGGATGGAAGCGCGTCACACTAATAGATTAGATTTTTTTCAAATATAATGGAGCTGCACCAATTCCACAAAATAAAATAAAAAAAAGAGTCAGTGAGTGACACGTGCAGATGCCTACAAACAGCGGTGGATGCAGAGCAAACTGCAGCGTCACCTGCACTCTACACACACCTTGCACAGAGCTGTTAAAACAACACTGGCAAAAGGAAGCTTTACACAGCGGTTGGTAAACTAGCCTGCCTAAAGCACAGTACACAAAATCGCAATGTCTAACTGTCCCTCAAAGTCAGCAGAACAGCGTTCTGTCCTGAGTTCACAGCACAGTGACGCTAAAATGGCGGCGGCGCCTTTTATAGTGCATTCTGACATCATTTCAGCAGCCAATCACAGCCATGCCATTACTTAAGATGACCGCAGCATTACAGTATGTGCCCACACTTCATAAGATTCCTCATTGGCTGACTAAAATCACATTGCCTCTCAAAGAATTATGGGAACTTCCGATTCCGGTATACGATATTGGAAAAATATCGGAACTAAGTATCGGAATTCCGATACAGCGAATATCGGCCGATACCCGATACTTGCGGTATCGGAATGCTCAACACTAGTTGAAAGCAATGGTAATGTTGAAAAACGCATCAAAAACGCAACGTGTGAACATAGCCAAAGTGGTGGAGGAACATTTTTTGGGGGGTTATTTCTTTTACCTTCCATACAAATTATTACCCTGGAAAGGATGTTCTTTAATATATTTCCCGGGAAAATCCATTTTGTTTTTGTTTTTGTATGTTTCAGTGTGCGCCTGCAAGGCTAAGTGCACACGTTCAGGAATGTTTGCAGAATATTCCTGAGCAAAACCGGACTTTTTTCGCGGCAAAAACGCGCTTTTTTTTGCACGGATTTTGTGCGTTTTTGGTTCGGTTGTTGCACGGATTTGACGCGTTTTTACTGCGATTTTTCCCTGAACTTTCTAGGTCAATAATATAGCGGGAAAAACGCTAGAATTCCGCAAAATGAATGAACATGTTGCTAGATTTTCCGCGATGCGTTTTTTTTGCGGAAAAAAACGCACCATGTGCACAAAAATTGCAGAATTCATTCTAAATGATAGGATGCTTAATTCATGCATTTTTGACGCGTTTTTCCCGCGAAAAAAACGTGAAAAAGACGCAAATAATCTTGAACATATGCACTTAGCCTCAAAGTGGTCACAGCAGTGACCTAGAAGTCAGAAATGCTTCCAGGGCCATTCCCCATGATGTTCCCATGTTATTTGAGCACTGTTTCCTTTATTTTCAGAAGTTTTTAGACTTTAAAAGGACACCCAGGGGAGATCGCGGCAAAAATGCTCGGTTTTCCCATAGACTGGCATTGGGCTCGTTGCTCGGGTCAAGTAACCAAGTATATTCCAATTTGCTCGACCCGAATAACGAGCACCCGAGCATTTTAGTGCTCGCTCATCACTAGTGCCAAGATGCGACCGTCCAGACTGAGAATCACTTATGAATGAGTTGCTGTGAGCCCAGCATCAGTGACCAGGGTTATGTAATCGAAGTTACTGATGGTCACTGAGGATGCGCTCTCAGCCAGGCTGAACTTCACAGGACAAGCGATTATTGATTCTGGAGAAGCAGAGAATTTTATGAACTTTTCTGTGGCCAAAAGGCTGAAAATTTCTTTAGTTTCTTTGCAGACTCCAATGAAGCTAATCTCCATGAATGGTACAACTATACCAGTTGGTTGTATCCAACTATGGACAGTGAAGGTAACTCTTCAGATTGGTGCAATATATGTGGAATACATTTCTTTTTTAATTTTGCCCCTTTCAGATGCATCGGTGCTTTTAGGACTTCCCTAGATGTGGCTACATGTTCCGGACATTCACCAGCAGAGAGAATCATGTTTTCGTAAATGTTTCAATATTCCGCCTCAACTACCTTCTCAGAATTCTGCTCTGCATCTGCTGCATCTAATATCCTGTCTCCTTTGGGGACTTCCTGTTCAAGCATCATGCCAAAAAGAACCACAGGGAAGATGGACTGACCCTGAGTGTGTCTTTTCTTCTGCCTTTGTTTTCTGGCTCTTCATCTGCAGGTTGTCCTTTGGCCCTAAATCCTCCTTCACAGTCAAAGCAGTTCTGACTTCTCTTTCTGATCTAATCATGGAGTATGAGATCAACCATATTCTGTACTGTGAAATGATTTGTGGTCCCGAAGAGAAATGCTGGGGGACTAAGAAGGACATACATGCTCACTTCCTGTTTAAGAGTTGTCATTCTAAGCATTGTCTTTCTGCTGCCCTTAACCTATCTGAGAGGGGCCTTTACACACCTGTCCTGGGAATCCCAGTCCATGCTTCCTTCCCCTGGGTCCACAGCCCTCTGTTGTAGTCCACATGGGGTTTGGCAAGTTGCCCGGCATGGATCAATGACATCATCTACCTATACCTATTTAAAGTCCATTGGCACACAGACCTGTATCTTGAGATTTGTTTGGTGTGTTCCACCTTCTGTCCATACAGTGTTAACGTGCTTCCATTCTTGCTGGGTTCAAATACAACAGCCCTGCTGCTCCTGGATTCCTGGTGATTCTTTACAGTCCTTGCTGCTCATGTGTTTTCCTGCTTGCTGCAGTGACTCCCAGGGTCTGTGTGCCCACCTGGACCTGGGGCTTAGAGGATCCACCTTACAAGGTGAACCCTATGGCACCATTATCATATGTCCACAGCAGCTAGTTACTGGCCACCCTGACAAGGATAAATTATCTCTGCTCATGTGCAAGAGGTGGTGGCAGACCACACTATTTGTGATGTGGGAATGGTGCTGAATTTAAAGTAGATTTCCTGCAATATTAATCTTTCCTTAAAATTGTCTATCAATGTTACATTTTAGATGATCGACTTCTGGCACCACATTAATCAGCTGAATAAAGTGTTTTAATAGCTCTAGAGAACTCTACAGCCTTTTCTTTATTTACGAGGCACAATACTGTACAATTTGGCTCTTCCTAGTACTTTAGTTTGAATGTGATAGCTGTATTGACAGGTTGTATTGTAAGGAGGTGACAGGGACCCTCTTCTGCACCCTCTCTACCATGTGCCGGGCCCATGCATTTTATGTTGTACCCGGATGGTGTACCAATTTAGTAATGTCTGTATTTTTGTATGTCAATGTATTACCATGTTATCCCTGTTACCCTATGTTGTGAACTGTGTTGACTTGTAATGTAATGTGTGTGCTGTGTTTGCAATGTTCCATATATGTGTTAATGCCATGCATAATGTTATTAATACCATGAGTGCTGTTCCTGTATGTTAGAGCCAGGGACAGAAGGGGTTACCCCAGGGGGTTGGGTTAACAGCCCCAAGAAGGAGCAGGAAGTTCCTGCTCCTCAGATGGAGCAGAGGCAGGTTTACCTGCGGCAGGAGTGCTCCCCTGCTGGGAGTTGGCTAAACCCCAGGAGGGGTAAAGACTGCTGCCCCAGACCTCCATGCAGTGAAGTAGGCACCGGGACTGTGTGGTGCTCCGCTAAGGACTTTAAGTGTAAAGGAATCGGCTAAAGGACTGTGTCTGTTACCACGGCTGCATTGCTGCCACCATTGCTGCTGCCGCTGGCTCAGTAGCCAAAGAACTCAGGGAAAGAGCAGTAAGGTTGTATGTTTTGCTGCAACTACATTTTTTTTCTTCGTTCTCTTTTTCTACTTTTTACTACCTTCTTTACCTATCAATAAATAGTTATCCCTCTTGGATAATAACTGTGATTCTGGACCCTGATTGCCTGCGCTGCAGCAACTGAGGAGAAGAGGTTAAGTGTCTGGAGTTACATCTGTCCAGTCCGTTTTTATGTACAAGGGACTGGGGTGCTCGCTGACCATTTGCTCAGTGTACTCTTTTTGTGGATTGTAGCTGTAAGTGACTCAGCCATAACTACCACCCCGTGCCACCTTGTTACAGTACTATAATGTATGGTATACACTGATCATCAGAATTAGATGACGACAGTCTTAAAATATTCTTGCATGCACTCTTCGCTCTACATCTGTCTTAAAAATAAATTGACTCCTCAAAACGATTTAGTACGTTGCTCTTTCTGATCATGCAAATAACCTTGTCAAAGACGAAGAGGAATTGAACTGTATTGGATGTAGCAATACTAAAAGTCAATATAGACCCCTTAACGAAACTTGCTACTTGACTTAACACAAGAAGTCAATCCAGAAATTCCCTTTAGAAACATATACTTTAGGGTGTTTATCCCTCATCAGTTCAAGGGGAAATATTACCAGTTTTTCTGATCAGAAATAATATGGCTTCTCCTATTTATTAATCATGGCTTGGTATGAATGTGGCTCTAGACAGTAATTTTCAAAATAAGTAACCTGTTTTTTTTAGCATTTTATCTAGATCAGCAGGAAATTATTGACATAGACCATTCTCTGCTGGAAAGTGACTTAAAAGCTTGTCTTCCACAAAATTAGAGGATGTTATATTGACAGATTTTTCAGCAACTTTTTTTTTAAATCTAGAGTTTGACAAATAGAATTTAAAGGGGTTGCTCAGTGTTTGGCATTGGCTGCAGCGCTGCCATCATGTCAATAACGCGGCAACCAGCCAATCAATGAGCTCAGCAGCTCTACCACTAAGCTCACCAATTGGCTGTCTTGCTGTAGATGTGTAGTCAGTACTGCAATAACCAACAGATCAATAGTGTGCAGAGTCTTTATGTGTTCTACATTATTATATTAGGGTACATTGGGCATTGCTCATGTTTGTTACATTGATATATAACCTGTGAACAAATATTTCCATTTTATGCTTAGGAATATTCTTACCACAGTGTACACTTTCCGAGTCACCTATAATTTAGAACATATACACCAGAAAATCATTGTGAAAGGAAGCATTTTCATTATAGATGAATAAAATATTCACAGGACCCTGGTAGAAAGGCCGAGTCAGTAGTCCATGGCCAACAGACCAGAGACCTGCAAACCCCATCCTGTCAACATCTCTGGCACTGGGGATGTCAGCAGGTAGGAGGAGGTTCACAGATGGTCAAGTTACCACAGACCACCGACAAGGCCACTGGATCAGGGTCCTGGGAATCTTTTAGATCATCATTCTGATGTCAGTGATTTTTCTGGTACACAAAAGCAGTTCATTTTGATCAGGTCAGTTTGATCAGATTTTCAGCAGTGTTTGGTCAGTGCTTCAGTTTTCACTATCACAGGTTCATCTGTAGTTTTTTCACATGAAGAAATACATTTCAAAGCTTTTCTTTTGAATTGCCATGTTAATCATGGACAGCACAAGGAATGCACAAGAATGACTTCTGTGTACTGTCCTTGATTTTCATGGACCCATAAACTTGTATGAGTGATTTTGATCTGACTTGAATCAAAGACGAACGTGTCTCTGTGATTTTTTTTTGTGGAGACACAGTCCGCAAAAACATTTATTAGTGAAAAACACAGAAGACATACAGTACAGACCAAAAGTTTGGACACACCTTCTCATTCAAAGATTTTTCTGCATTTTCATGACTATGAAAATTGTAGAATCACACTGAAGGCATCAAAACTATGAATTAACACACGTGGAATTATACATTACACTTTACAAAAAAGTGTGAAACAACTAAAAATATGTCTTATATTCTAGGTTCTTCAAAATAGCCACCTTTTGCTTTGATTACTGCTTTGCACGCAGAAAAGGTGAATGGCTGGACTCTACATGCCTGGTTCCCACCGTGAAGCATGGAGGAGGTGGTGTGATGGTGTGGAGGTGCTTTGCTGGTGACACTGTTGGGGATTTATTCAAAATTGAAGCGGTGAGCGGTCCAGCTCACCCCAAACCATCTCGATTGGGTTCAGGTCTGGTGACTGTGGAGGCCAGGTCATCTGGCGTAGCACCCCATCACTCTCCTTCTTGGTCAAATATCCCTTACACAGCCTGGAGGTGTGTTTGGGGTTATTGTCCTGTTGAAAAATAAATGATGGTCCAACTAAACGCAAACTGGATGGAATAGCATGCTGCTGCAAGATGCTGTGGTAGCCATTCTGGTTCACTATGCCTTCAATTTTGAATAAATCCCCAACAGTGTCACCAGCAAAGCACCCCCACATCATCACACCACCTCCTCCATGCTTCACGGTGGGAACCAGGCATGTAGAGTCCATCCGTTCACCTTTTCTGCGTGCAAAGCAGTAATCAAAGCAAAAGGTGGCTACTTTGAAGAACCTAGAATATAAGACATATTTTCAGTTGTTTCACACTTTTTTGTAAAGTGTAATGTATAATTCCACATGTGTTAATTCATAGTTTTGATGCCTTCAGTGTGATTCTACAATTTTCATAGCCATGAAAATACAGAAAAATCTTTGAATGAGAAGGTGTGTCCAAACTTTTGGTCTGTACTGTATGTGAAAAACTGGTGTTTGAATGAAACCTAATTTTCTTGTCATGAGTGTGAAATTCGCAGTTTCTAAATTTAAACATAATATTGTAAATTAGTGCTGTCATCATAACATTCAGCACCACT
>JARQOD010009507.1:0-31095 GCA_033576555.1 Oophaga sylvatica
AACTCTGTCACTCCTTCCTAGATGCCATGTTTGCTTTTCACACCGGCAAGTGGTTAAACTGTCAGGGTTTTTGTTGCAGCCTCATCTGTGCTGTCCCTGCGGTGTACATCTATGTTCTGGGGCCCAAAAAGATTATTTTTTAATTCCCTTCACCCCCAAGGGTGGTTTGCACGTTAATGACCGGGCCAATTTTTACAATTCTGACCACTGTCTTTTTATGAGGTTATAAACTCTGGAACGCTTCAACGGATCTTCGCGATTCTGAGATTGTTTTCTCGTGACATATTGTACTTCACGTTAATGGTAAAATTTATTCAATATAACTTGAGTTTATTTTTGAAAAAACGCAAATATGCCGAACATTTTGAAATTGTGCAATTTTCAAACTTAATTTTTATTCCCTTAAAACAGAGAAATATGTCACAACAAAATAGTTAATAAATAACATTTCCCACATGTCTACTTTACATCCGCACAATTTTGGAACCAAAATTTTTTTAGAAAAAAAACACAGATGATGTCAGCTTACCCTAATGTTCATGATGCACATTGTATCCTCACTCCTCGCACGGATGTGGCAGAGCAACCATAGCAAGCAAAAAAAAAAAAAAAGGAAAAATCCAGCGTGGAGCAGAGATGATTAAAAATAAAGATTCTTTAATGAAATTGACTAAAAATAGACAGCAATATCAAGCAGTACAGACCCACAAGGATATGGCAGAACGATCTACGCGTTTCGACGTGTGTCTTTCTCAAGATCTTGATCTTGAGAAAGACACAATTCGAAACGCGTAGATCGTTCTGCCATATCCTTGTGGGTCTGTACTGCTTGATATTGCTGTCTATTTTTAGTCAATTTCATTAAAGAATCTTTATTTTTAATCATCTCTGCTCCACGCTGGATTTTTCCTTTTTTTTTTTTTTTTTTGCTTGCCAAAATTTTTTTTGTTAGGAAATTATAAGGTTAAAAGTTGACCAGCGATTTCTCATTTTTACAACAAAATTTACAAAGCCATTTTTCAGCTGCAGATGGAAGGAAGTAAGCCACAGTATTCATTACTGATGGGTAGGCGGAGCCCCAGATCAGGATGTTACCTCAGATCAAAAGAGTGATGACTGGCTGGCCCCTCCAGCTCGGGCTCCTCCTACTCAGCTCCAGTCTAAGATTTGAGGTCCAGAGGATGGTCGCTGCTAATGCAGCTCCTCAGAAGATTTTATTATTTTACATCGGACAAGAGACTTGGATCACTAGTTGGTCTAGAGGTCTCAGGGGTACCAGCGCTGCTGTACCCCAACCTCTCCCTTGGCGGATCTGTATTTACTCAAAGTCCCTGCAGAATCCTTGCCGGCCCTGGGGGATGAGGAGAGCTTCCCTGGCGGGGACGCAAACCACACGTGCGGTCACTGCGTCCCTCGCCCTGGGGGGAAGCATGGGCACAGCGCCAGAAACCCCTGAGGGTCCCTGTGGCGCCTTGGCTGGTGAGTACTCCACACAAAATTTTATTATTAATGTGTGAGTGTTTTAGCGTCTGATGGCAGCGCTATTACATGTATATCAGTATGCTTCAGCACTGCGGTGACAGCGCTATTACATGTTTATCAATGTATTTCACCAGCCTCTCCCTTGGCGGATCTGTAACTACATTATGGTCCCTGCAGAATCTTGCCGGCCCTGGGGATGAGGAGAGTTTCCCTGGCGGGGGGCGCAAACCACACACTGGGGTCACTGCGCTTCCCGCCCTGGGGGGAAGCATGGGCATAGCGCCAGAAACCCCTGGGGGTCCCTGTGGCGTTTCGGCTGGTGAGTACTCCACATTTTGGTAAAATGTGTGTGAGTGTTTTAGCGACTGCTGCGGCAGCCGCTGTACAAATATATGCCGATGACTAGTTTTTCTATGTCCGCAGGAGGATGCCTGCAGGACGAGGGAAAGGAGGAGTACGCGCTCTTTTTATTTTTTTTTGAATTTCGCGCCGCTTCTGAGCGCGCGCTTTACTGCAGCCTCCATTTCCGGCTCCTCTACATGGAGCACACGGAGGCAGAGCGCGGCGGCCATTGCTGACAAGCGAGCCGGCCGGGCAGAAGCTTAACCCCTTCACCTCCACTGCGTGGCTATTGCTGAAAAAGCGCTGTAGGTTGAAAGCTCCCCGGATCGTTCTCCTCCCTCCCGGCTAGAATACGTGTCCAGCTTGGTGAGTCGCTTCTAGCCCGCCGGGCAGAAGCTTAACCCCTTCACCTCCACAGCGCGGGCGCCGTCTGGGGCACTTCTGAGTGACAGATTGCGCTGTCCTGCGGCTGTTCTCGCATAAGGGCTCGCACACTCTTTAATATTAATAAAGAGGCTGTGGGGAGTCTGCGACATTAATGCTGCCACTATACGTTTCCGCTGACGATCCTGATGGCGTCGCATAATATTGCGATCGTTTGTGTGTCATTTTTAATGTCGCTATTAGCTGCCAATCTGGGCGATCTCGTTGGCATCGCATAGGCGATTAGCGATCTCCTTGACAACTTTGGCGGTCATTGCGTTATAAATAACAGCGCAATTTTTTTTAGCGATCTTGTGGAACGTTTTCTGTTTAGTGTGGCATGGCTGTCCTGCAGCTGCGACCTTATAAGAGGCGCCTGAGATTCGCACACCCTTTTTCACTATCAAGGTTGTGGGGAGTCAGCTACTTTAACCCCTTCTTAGGAGGTTAACTCTTAATGGGAGACAGCTGGGGTAGCTCTTTCTTTTGAGCTTTAACCCTTCAGCGTTTGTTTTTTATTTAAGTACTGCTCTGGTTACTGAACAGGTTTATCCTGCCATATACTATGCAAGGGTATGTCAGAGACCCTCTCCCAGATCCGTTACGGATCAGCCTCGCGTATCTGACACGCAGACCTCGACTCATACATGGTCAGAGGTTCCAATGGTGTCAAAATGAAGGCCTTCACTGGTTTCTATTGATGACCTTTTAGGTTATGGAGTGTCAACTAGATCCTCTCAAGGAGCGACACAAATCGGTGTTTCCTTCTCGCTTAGCGAAGAAGTCCGATTCGGTTAAGGAGGATCGGCAGGGACACCCTGCCTCTCTCAGGGGCCGTACTAAAATTTCTGTGGAAGCCATGTGGACGTTACAGTTACCAGAGGAGGTAACTAGTCGTCCTGGTAAGTCGGCCCGGATGTTGCAAGGGTCGCATGGGTCGCGATGACCTTACAAACTGTATCCGTTTTTCTACGGAGTTATTTGTTAATTGGACCCCTTCTCCTGAAGTGAATGTTCCTTCATTCCAGCTTAGCAAATCTTCCTGGTAAAAGGGAAGACGAGTCTGCAGGACACGCTGGACAGAAAAACGGAGATGGCAACAATTTCCATCTGCGAGGCCGTGGATCATAGATTCGGTATTAAGGATCTAGGTGTACTTGTTAAGTTCCCCTGAGCCGGTTGGACCGTCTAAGGACGGCGTGGCAAGTTTCCCTCTATCAAGGTAGATGGGCTTTTCTAGTTGAAGGATAATGCGTCACTGCTATCCAGGGCGCAATCCTCGGCAGTTACAGTCAGAAGAGCACTGTGACTTGGATGGAACGCAGTTTTCCAACAGGGTTTGCTATCTTTAGCTTAGAAAGTGGTCAGCTATTTGACTGACCTCACGGAGCTGATGCCAAGGCAAAGGCAAAAGAAGCAGCTTTACCGCAGCGCAGAGCTGTGACTTCTGCGTCTGGCAGGACTTGTGCCGATAGTTATCGGCAGTCCTTTTCGGTTCAAGGGATGATCTGACCAACCCTCTGGGGGTTGTGTCGTCTCTCTCTTTTAAAAAAAAAAAAAAAAAAAAAAAGGGGGAATTCTCAGAAATTCCGCATACCCTGGAAACAGAACTTCTGTTAAGGCAGAAGCTGGCAAAAAAAAAAAAAAAATTCGCTAAGGCGGACTGACTTCTGACATTCCGTCAGAGCCGAGCATGAAGTCGCTTCGCTCAGTTATGGCAGCCCTGTCGCAGAACGATCAATCGACATTCGCGACGCTTTTTGGCATGTTCCCATCGGAAGACCTCACCCAGGTTGTGGCTCGACCATTCGGTTTGGCTTAACGCCCAGAATTTTTACAACGATTCTGACGCCAGAATCTCATGGCAATCCTTCAAAGACTGGGATTTACGATTCGTCCCTATTTGGACGGCCTTTTCGGTTGTGGCTTCAAAGGAGAAGTCGTCTCTGGAATCGTCGCAGGCAATCCTGTTTTTGAGGATGCATTTCGACATGGTACGGGCGGTGTTGTCCCTACCTCCAGACAAGCAGGCATGTCTGCTCCAGCATGTACAGACTATGAAGTCTGCGACAGCAGTGTCCCTTCGGAAGGTATGCGCCTTCTGGTCTGACGGTGGCGTCCATGAGGTTTTTTCCGTTTGTCCAATTTCATTCCAGAGCTCTCCATAGGCTCATTCTGAGTCGTTGGGATCAATCGCAAGGTTCGCTGGATTGCAGCGTCATCATCTCTCACAGGGTGCGAGAATCCCTAGGATGGTGTTTATGTCCAGGAGCGTTATCCCTGGGAAAGCTTTTCCTCCCTCCGAAGTGGTCGGTCATAACCACCGATGCCAGCCTGACGGGCTGGGGGGGTGTTTGGAACAATCTCTGGATTCAGAGAGTATGGTCATCGGAAGAGTCTGTTCTTCCGATCAACATCCTGGAATTGAGGGCGATTTTCCTTTGCCTCCAACATTGGACGGTCCCTTTGAGCGGTCTGCCAGTCCGAGTGCAGACAGACAATGCGACGGCTGTCGCGTATATCAATCACCAAGGTGGGACAAGGAGTTCCAGACTCATGTAGAGGTGTCCCGAATTCTGATTTGGGCAGAGGCCAGTGTGCCAGCCATTTCGGCGATTCACATTCCAGGGGTTCAGAATATTACAGCGGACTTTCTCAGTCGCAGAAGGATGGGTCCCGGGGAATGGAGCCTCCACCCGGAAGTTTTTGCACTACTGTGCTCTCGCTGGGGAACCCCCCAAGTGGATTTGATGGCATCCAGGTCCAATGCCAAGTTACCGACGTTCATGTCCAGGTACAAGGACCCGAAGGCTGTGGCGGTGGATGCTCTAGTGGCTCAGTGGGATCAGCTCGAGCTGATCTATGTATTCCCGCCGATATCCCTACTTCCTCTAGTACTGCGTCGGATCAGACTAGAGAGAATTCCAGCTATTTTGATAGCTCCAGACTGGCAAAGAAGGGTGTGGTTCTCGACAATAATGTCGCTGTTGGCGGCAACTCCTTTTCCACTCCCTCTTCAACCGGACTTGTTGACTCAGGGCCCGTTTGTCATCCGGACTTGATGTCCCTGCGTTTGACGGCGTGGCTCTTGAGACCGAAATCTTGACCCGTAGAGGTTTCTCAGCCGAGGTCATTGCTACCCTTCGTGCTGCAAGAAGTCCGGCTACTACTAGGATTTACCACAAAATTTGGGAAACCTTCTTTTAGTGGTGTTTGGGGTCCTCTCGGAACCCGAGAAAATTTTCCATTCCCAACCTGTTGGCTTTTCTGCAGCATGGGCTAGACAAGGGTTTGGCAGTCAGCACCCTGAAAGGTCAGATTTCTGCTCTGTCCTTATTGTTCCGGAGAACCATTGCTTCAAATAGAGACGTGCTCTCCTTTTTCCGAGGTATATCTCGTAAGTTTCCGCCGCGGAAGGCGCCCGTGTCTCCTTGGCGGCTCAACCTTGTTTTGGAGGTTCTTCAGCATAAACCTTTTGAGCCTATGGTTTCTGCTAGCCTTTCTTTACTTTCTTGGAAGGTGGCTTTCCTTGTTGCAGTCACTTCCTTGAGGAGAGTTTCTGAGTTGGCAGCTCTTTCTTGTTCGCCTCCTTTTCTGGAGTTTTTTCCGGATCGTGTAGTGCTTCGCACTCGGGGTGATTTTTTGCCTAAAGTGGTATCACAATTTCATGTTAACTAGGATATTGTGTTGCCTTCACTCTGTCTGGATCCGAAGAATGCGAAAGAGCGAGATTTACACACATTGGATTTAGTGCGGGCCTTGAAGTTTTATCTATCTATTACTCAAGGTTTTCGTAAGACGGACTTCCTGTTTGTGGTTTCAGCAGGTCGTCGGCGTGGTCAACGAGCTTTCAAGGATTCTATAGCTCGTTGGATCCGGTCAGCTATTTTGGAAGCTTACCGCCTTCGGGGTGAACCTTGCCCGATTAAGTTTCGAGCCCATTCCACGTGAGCTGTGGCTTCATCGTGGGCTTTTCATCAAGGTGCCTCAGCAGTGCAGCTCTGCCGGGCGGCAACTTGGCGCTCTGTCCACACGTTTACAAAGTTTTATAAAGTGGACGTCAGTGCTTCCGCTGATGCAGCCCTCGGACGTAGGGTCCTGCAGGCAGCTGTAGTTTAAAGTTCTGGATGAACTTGTGTTTAGCGCTGGTTGCGCTTTGTTGTTAAGGTTGTTGGTTTCTGCCTTTTGTTGGTTTTTCCCACCCTTATTTTTGAACTGCTTTGGGACGTCCCATCAGTAATGAATACTGTGGCTCTCTTCCTTCCATCTGCAGCTGAAACACGGATTTTGGTAAAAACTTACCTGTAAAATCCTTTTCAGCGAAGGAAGGAAGAGAGACACAGCACCCTCCCAAGGCAGAAGTGTGTTGATGTTTTCAGATGCAGCGCGACCCTTATCTGATAGCGATTATCTGGGCTGAGGTCAGCGCGCTAAGGCTCTGTTCCAGCATCGCCAGCTCATCGCAGTAGTCAGGTTCCGTGAGTAGTACCTGGAACTCTGTGGTTTTTGGCTTTCTTTGCATGCATAACCTGTATCCTTGTGTTTTTTTTTTCTGAAGTTCCTTCAGAAGGGGTTATGTTGCTCCGCTGGTGATCTTGGCTCTTTTCCTAAAAGCTTTGGTACGACTGGAGCTGAGTAGGAGGAGCCCGAGCTGGAGGGGCCAGCCAGTCATCACTCTTTTGATCTGAGGTAACATCCTGATCTGGGGCTCCGCCTACCCATCAGTAATGAATACTGTGTCTCTCTTCCTTCCTTCGCTGAAAAGGATTTTACAGGTAAGTTTTTACCAAAATCCGTGTTTTTTTGGTGACCACCTCACATTTGAAGTCACTTTGAGGGGTCTACATGACAGAAAATACCCAAAAGTGACATCATTCTAAAAACTGCACCCTTCAAGGTACTCAAAACCGCATTCAAGAAGTTTATTAACCCTTCAGGTGCTTCACAGGAGCTGAAGGAAAAAATTTATATTTAACTTTTTAGTCACAGAAATTATCTTTTGCAAACTTTTTTTAATTTTACAAGGGTAAAAGGAAAAAATGGACAGATAAAGTTGTTGTGCAATTTCTCCTGAGTACGCCGATACCCCATATGTGGTGGAAAACCACAGTTTCGGCGCACGGTAGGGCTCGTAAGGGAAGGAGCGCCGTTTGACTTTTTCAAACCAAAATTGTCTGGAATTAAGATTGGACGCCATGTCGCGTTGGAAAGCCCCTGATGCGCCTAAACAGTGGAAACCCCCCACAAGTAACACCATTTTGGAAACTAGACCCCCTATGGAACTTATCTTGATCTGTGGTGAGCACTTTGAACCCCCAAGTGCTTCACACAAGTTTATAATGCCTGGGCATGAAAATAAAAAATCCTATTTTTTTCCCCACAAAAATTATCTTTTAGTCACCAATTTTTTATTTTCCCAAGGGTAACAGGAGAAATTGGACCACAAATGTTGTCCAATATGTCCCGAGTACGCTGATACCCCATATGTGGGGGGAACCACTGTTTGGGTGCACTGCAGAGCTCGGAATGGAAGGAGCACCATTTGACTTTTTCCAACCAAAATTGGCTGGAATTGAGATTGGACGCCATGTTGCATTTGGAGAGCCCCTGATGGGCCTAAACAGTGGAAACCCCCAACAAGTGACCATATTTTGGAAACTAGACCCCTAAGGAACTTATCTAGATGTGTGGTGAGAACTTTGAATCCCCAGTTATTTCACTAAAGTTTATAACGCCTGAGCATGAAAATAAAAATAATCATATTTTTTCCACAAACATGATCTTTTAGTCCCCAACTTTTTATTTTCCCAAGGGTAACAGGAGAAATTGGACCCCAAAAGTTGTTGTCCAATTTGTCCTGAGTACGCTGATACCCCATATGTGGGAGAAAACTACTGTATGGGCACACGTCGGGGCTCGGAAGGGAAGTACTGACGTTTTGGATTGCACACTTTGATGGAATGGTCTGCGGGCGTCATGTCGCATTTGGAGAGCCCCTGATGTGCCTAAACAGTAGAAACCCCCCCCAAGTGACCCCATCTTGGAAAATAAACCCCCCCAAATTAATTATCTAGATGTGTGGTGAGCACTTTGTACCCGAAGTGCTTCACAGAAGTTTATAACGTACAGCTATAAAAATAAAAAATCTTTTTTTTTTTTTTTTTGCAAAAATGATTTTTTCGCCCCCAATATTTTATTTTCACAAGGGTAACAGGAGAAATTCGACCCCAAAAGTTGGTGTCCAATTTGACCTGAGTACGCTGATACCCCATATGTGGGGGTAAACTACTGTTTGGGCGCATGGCAGAGCTCAGAAGGGAAGGAGCACTGTTTGACTTTTTCAACGCAGAATTGGCTGGAATTGAGATCAGACGCCATGTCACATTTGGAGAGCCCCTGATGTGCCTAAACAGTGGAAACCCCCCAATTCTAACTCCAACCCTAACCCCAACACACTCCTAACCCTAGTCATAATCCTAACCACACACCTAAACCTAACACACCCTTAACACTAATCCTAACTTTAGCCTCAACCCTAACCCTAATTGGAAAATAGAAATAAATACATTTTTTTAATTTTATTATTTTTCCCTAACTAAGGGGGTGATAAACGGGGGTTTGATTTACTACTTATAGCGGGTTTTTATGATTGGCAGCTGTCACACGCTAAAAGATGCTTTTTATTGCAAAAAATAGTTTTTGCATCACCACATTTTGAGAGCTATAATTTTTGCATATTTTGGCCCACAGAGTCATGTTAGGTCTTATTTTTTGCGGGACGAGGTGACATTTTTATTGGTACCATTTTTGAGCACGTGACATTTTTTGATCGCTTTTTATTTCGATTTTGGGAGGTTAGAATGAACAAAAATCAGCAATTCATGAATTTCTTTTGGGGGGGGCGCGTCCACATTCCGCGTGTGGTAAAATTGATAAAGCAGTTTTATTCTTCGGGTTAGTATGATTACAGTGATGCCTAATTTATATCATTTTTTTATGTTTTGGCGCTTTTATACAATGAAAACAATTTTATATAAAAAATACTGTATATACTCGTGTATAAGCTGAGATTTTCAGCCCATTTTTTAGGGCTGAAAGTCCCCTTCTCGGCTTATACGCGAGTCATGGGAGGGGGAGCGGGGATGTCTGATCATACTCACCCCTCCGCCGGCGCGTCTCTGCAGCCCCTGCTTCTCCCACGATCTCCGACTCCTTCCTGCAGCGGTCACATGGTACCGCTCATTAAAGTCATATTCATGACTTTAATGAGCGGTACTACGTGACTGCTGTAGGACAGAAGCGCTGCGGAGACCGCCGGGAGAAGAGGAGAGACTGCACAGAGTGACGCGCCAGGGGATGGGGTGAGTATAGCGATATTTACCTATCCCCCTTCCACCGCTGCGCTGCTCCCTCGTCCGACTCCTCTGGCTGTGAATGTTCAGGCAGAGGGCACGATTACGTCGTTAGTGCGTGCCGCGCCCTCTGCCTGATTATTCACTGCCGAGGACCCGGAAGTGGGAGCAGCGCAGTGGTGGCACCGGCACCTGTCCCCCATAGCACGCCGGTCTCTACGCCTGCTCAGGACACCGGCACCTGGCCCTCAGCGACGAGAGTTGAGTATTTCATTTTTTTCCCCCTCTCCCATGACAGCACCACCTGAGAGAGGGTCTCCGCCCACCAGGACAGCAAACCTACTGAACAAAAAGGGCGGTACCTCTCCTTCGCATCAGTTAGGTTTCCTGTCCTCGTGGAAGATTACAACAGGAGCGGAAGACGGCCAGCGGGCTGACACAGCTGCGGCAGGGGACCTCTTTGTAAAATGTCCCTGCCTGCAGTAATCACGGGGCTGCGCGCACGGGGGGGGGGGGGGGGGGGGGGGGAGAAGAGGTTTTCACCGGGACTGATTAAGATGCTAATGCAGAGCCGGAAACCCATAACCACTAGAATCTATGGTAGAATATGGAAAAGATTTCTAAGCTTTTCAGGACACCAGTTGGGAGGTCCAATTCCGATTAAGCTCATACTGGAATTCCTCCAGAGAGGGATGGAGATGGGGCTAGCTACTAGCACCCGTAAGGTGCAGATATCAGCATTAGGCTGGAGTCAGACGGGCGTATAACTCGTGCGATAATCGCATCGCACTGCACGGACTGGCCTGACACCTCTCCTGGCCTGAGCAACACAGCGTGATGGATTACTATGCAGAGGTCAAGCTCAGGTCAGGAGAGCCGACAGCCAGGACAAGTTTTACGATGCGATTCTCGCACGTGAAATACGGCAGTGTGTCTCTGCCCTTAGGGACCCTGTTCAACCACAATTTGGCTGCAAACAGATGGGTAGTCAGGTTTATTAAAGCCTGTCAAAGATCTAGACCAGCACCAGGCCCAAGGGTTCCCCCTTGGGATCTAAATTTAGTCTTGGAAGCATTGACAAAATTTCTCTTTGAACCCCTAGGGGAAACTTCTATCAAAAACCTGACTCTCAAAACGGTGTTCCTGATAGCTTTGACGTCAGCGCGTAGGGTTAGTGATCTACAAGCCCCATCAATAGAGCCTCTGTTCATGCAGATATTAGAGGATAGGGTTATACTGAAACCAGATCCAGCCTATCTCCCAAAAGTGGCCTCCAAATTTCATAGAAGTCAAGAGGTTATATTGCCCTCCTTCTTCAATGAGCCAATATCAGAGGAAGAATGTAGACTCCACACATTAAATGTAAGGAGAACCCTATTACACTATGTAGACAGGACCAGTCAGGATAGGAAAAGCAAGTCCTTATTTGTGTCTTTCCAAAGCAATAGGAAAGGAAGTAGTGTCACGAAAGGATCTTTAGCTAGATGGATTAGGGACCCCATTAGCTTGGCCTACACATCTAGTAAGACACCAGTACCACAGGATGTGAGAGCCCATTCCACCAGGGCTGTGGCGACCTCCTGGGCCGAGAGGGCGGAGGTTTCCATCGAAGAGATATGTAAGGCGGCCACATGGTCTTCCCCTACTACTTTTTATAAACCTTATCGTCTTGATCTGTCCCTCTGTTAGCCTGTCTTTCGGTAGAAAGGTGCTGGAAGCGGCTATCCCTCCCTAGGGTGCTTCAGTCTATATAAATCTCTCAGGTGGTGCTGTCATGGGAGAGGGGGAAAAATCTAAGTTACTTACCGTTAACGGGATTTTACAGAGCCCATGACAGCACCCTTGTATTCCCTCCCTCGCTACTATCACTTATGGTGTGCACTAATTAGGGGTATTAGTAAAAATGTGTTTGGTGGAGGTTATGCTAACTAATTTGTCTGGAGGTCCTCTCGTGCTCTGGAACCGAACTGATGCGAAGGAGAGGTACCGCCCTTTTATTCAGTAGGTTTCCTGTCCTGGTGGGCGGAGACCCTCTCTCAGGTGGTGCTGTCATGGGATCTAAAATCACGTTAACGGTAAGTGTGATGATACTGCAAGCTCCATTTCTTGTGCTGTTTCTAGAACCTTCCCCATAGAACTACGACTCCCAGCGTTTGCTAGCACAGAGCAAAGGTCCCCCTCTCACTCTTCTCATCAAACCCCCACCTCAGGAATGTCTTTGTTTCAAAACCCTGCACAGGTCCCATGGCAGCCATTTTGGAGAATTCATTCTTTTTGGTTAATAACACGGTGGGAATTTGCGTCAGAAACACGAAAGTTACCGTTTTGAAACATGCGCCGACAGGCATCGTTCCCGTGGTACTGGTAAACCCGTAACTCCAACAGAACCCGAGAAATGGAATTCTCGGATGCCCTTTAAACTATCCCACCCAAGTTTGGGCTCATTTGAACCGTCATTTCAAAGTAAGATCATTGATAGGTCTGCCATTCTTCTGCGAGGTTCTCAGGATGAAGTATGCTCCTGATAATCTTTCAGAGCTCAAACTATGGCTTGTAGCCCAGGGGAGGTGGCCAGAAAACCAGCCCCTTTTGTGAGGTCAGAAGCTGACATGCATAAGTCTTGCAGTGAAGTTCCTTAGTCACTTCTTGCTGTGATGTCGTGACTAACAGATCTGCAAATGAACTATGACGTGTGGCTCCTCCCCCAGCCAGTTTGCCTGCAACTATCATGTGAGTTTTTTTCACTGTTTAATCCCGTTTATTTTCTAACTGTATTGTACATAACTGTATTGTCTCATCTTGTTACCTTTTTTTAAACTAAGCACTGCCTGACTTTTTAAGGAATAAACCTATAAATTTATTAGTTTGTTTCTCCTGCTCTATAAACGAATTTGCACGTGCCTGAAGTACTACGCTACTGTTTTGGGGTTGCTACGGACCCTCTTGATAAATTGTTCATTAAGTAACCCGTAGCTGGTGGCAGCTAAAAGGAAGGGGTGTAAAGTGTTAACCTATTGGGTGGCGCTGGCAGTGACGGAGCGGGTTTATAAGAGTATTGCCTGGCCGCGGCCCGGAGTAATTATAATTCCCTCACTGCAGCGTGCCCAATAGCCAGCACACATCCAAGTGACCTGTCTGGTGACCAATTATCCTAGGTGCAGTTCCCTGACTGACCTGAGGGTAAGGGGGGCGCCAGAGAGCTGCAAGTTCCTAAGTGGAAGTGGGATAATCATAAATCCCTGCAGTTTACCGGGTCGGACGGCAGCAGCCGTCGTGTGTGTGCGCGTTTTCGTCACATTTGCGGCACGGAGGGATCACAAGCCGTGATACCCCGGGCTACCGTGTGGCGGACCGTGTGCCCGTTCGTCACAGTAAGTAACTTAGATTTATTTTTATTTTTTGTGGAGCATAAAGGACGTATCTGTGGTGCATATGGGGCATAATCTGTGGAGCATATGGGGCATAATCTGGAGCATATGGGGGCATAATCTGTGGAGCATATGGGGGCATAATCTGTGGAGCATATGGGGCATAATCTGTGGAGCATATGGGGCATAATCTGTGGAGCATATGGGGGCATAATCTGTGGAGCATCATATAGGGGCATAATCTGTGGAGCATATGGGGGCATAATCTGTGGAGCATCATATAGGGGCATAATCTGTGGAGCATCATATAGGGGCATAATTTGTGGAGCATATGGGGGCATAATCTGTGGAGCATATGGGGGCATAATCTGTGGAGCATATGGGGGCATAATCTGTGGAGCATATGGGGGCATAATCTGTGGAGCATATGGGGCATAATCTGTGGAGCATATGGGGCATAACCTGTGGAGCATATGGGGGCATAATCTGTGGAGCATATGGGGGCATAACCTGTGGAGCATATGGGGGCATAATCTGTGGAGCATATGGGGGCATAATCTGTGGAGCATATGGGGGGCATGATCTGTGGAACATATAGGGGCATAATCTGTGGAGCATATGGGGGAATAATCTGCGGAACATATGGGGGCATAATCTGTGGAACATATAGGGCATAATCTGTGGGCATAATCTGTGGAACATATGGGGGCATAATCTGTGGAGCATATGGGGGCATAATCATTTTCCAGGACGTCCCCCTGACAGCACTATGGAGGACGTCCTCCTCCTCCTTACAGGGACAGGAAGCACACGAGAGGTTAAAAGGTCCCACTCCTCCCCCTATACCTCAGTGTTTTTCCTGTC
Organism: Oophaga sylvatica; assembly: GCA_033576555.1. NCBI lineage: Eukaryota > Metazoa > Chordata > Amphibia > Anura > Dendrobatidae > Oophaga > Oophaga sylvatica. Next base: position 13,832 of record JARQOD010009507.1, read on the forward strand.
CCTGCATGGAGGGACACACGAGATCGCTGCAGGAACGCAGTTACTTACCGGGCCCAGGGGGATCGTGCGGCTTGTCCAATCCTTCCCCTGTCAAGAGGTCCAGGGTCGAAACTCCCTTCTTGGGAGTCCCTCGGCTCCAAAGACCGGGGGCGGACGAGCTCCCGGGTAAGAGCCGCTCCTCCCGGTGGGAGGCTCTCGGCTCAGGCGTCTTCCTCCTGGTCCAGGGAGGAACGCCGTACTGGCCTCGTCTGGGAGCTGAGCGTCACTTCCGGTGACGCAGATGCGGGAACTCAGCGTGTGTTCAAAAATTTATCGCAGGCCAAAGAGCGTCGCATTTGAAATACAGGTGCATCGCTAATCGTCATGCGTTCTGGAGCAGAACGCAAAAGGTATGGGCGTCGTTTTAGGAGGCGCAGGTGTCATTGATTATGCGTTCCAGGATGGATCGCAATTAAGGCGGTGCTAATGACGTCAGAAGCGCTATAAAGAGCACATGTGTGGGGCGTTTTTGAACTGCTGAGTGTCATTCTGTGATTTAAACACAGGGAAAAACGTTGTAGCCAGCAGAGCAGTCCTAAGGCAGCAAGAAATCTTTCTGCAGCAGGACATGGAGTCTGAGAAATCCAGAGAGGAGGAGGAGGATGCGGGGGTGAGTGCGCATAGCGCAAAAAACTGCATCCTCACTATGTAAGTTTTTATCATCCAGACTCAGTCCTTAGTATACATATTGTTGTATTACCTAGGACAAGGATACTTCATCGATGTCTCTGCAGGCAGCGAAAAAATCAGGCAAATCCTCGGTGAAATCTAATCGCTGTTCCACATGCCACACGAAACTTCCTGACACTTATAAGAAATTGGTCTGTTGTTCTTGTACAGCAGCAGTTTTGGAGCAAGAAAGATCTTCATTATTATCGGACCTGAAGCTCCTGATTAGAGAGGAAGTGCAGGCTTCATTGTCTGCTAGTTCACAGCAGCCCATTAGTCAGGGCCCATGTCGTAAGAGACCTAGGTGGGAGTTGGAAGAGGACCTCGAACTAGAATCAGAAGAAAATTCAGATATTCAGTATTCAGATCAAGAAGAAGTGTCCAGGCTGTGCGAAATACAATGCATATGGAAGATGTTCCACGGCCTCAATCCAGGCAGGATTTGATGTTCGGAGGTCTCACAGCTCAGATACAGAAAGTCTTCCCTATAAGTGACCATATTAAATCCATGATTTTGAGTGAGTGGAAAGACGCTGAGAGGAGGCTGGTAATGTCACGTGACTTTAAGAGTCGGCTTCCATTTGATTCTGAGGACTCAAACTTTGGGAGGAAATTCCAAAAATTGATATGCCAATTGCTAAGGTGGCAAAAAAGACTTCGATTCCTTTTGAGGACTCTTCAAGTCTGAAAGACCCTATGGACCGCAAGGCAGACATTCTGCTTAAACGGGCTTGGAAATCATCGGTAGCTTTAACAAGGACAAATATTGCGGCTACTTCGGTAGCAAGGTCTATGGTTTATTGGATGGGTCAGTTGGAAGAACAGTTAACCAATAAGACCCCTAGATCTGAAATATTAGAGTCGCTTCCTCTTATCAAATCAGCGACGGCTTTTTTTGGCAGATACCTCAGCTGAATCAGTCAGGTTTTCTGCCAGAAATGCTTCTTTGTCTAACGCAGTCCATAGAGCTATCTGGTTAAAATCCTGGTCAGGGACATTGCCTCTAAAAATAAATTATGTTCCTTACCCTTTGCAGGTTCAAAGGTATTTGGTCAGGCGTTAGATGACATTCTAGAGGCGTCAGATAGCAAGAAAGGGTTTCCAAAGGAAAAACCCAAGAAGTTTCAGTCCTTTCGGAAGAAACCAGCTTTCTGTAGACAGCCTTTCTACAAAGACACGGGAAGAGCTAGTAGGGGATCATATAAAGGTTCCTACACTCAAAACAAAGGAAATAGGAGCTCTTTGTTCGGATCTTCATCGAGATCTAGGAAACAATGACGCCAGGCACTTAGGGGCAGACTCCGGTTCTCAGCAGAGAACTGGAAACAGGTCACCAGAAACGAGTGGGTTTTACAAACCATAAAAGAAGGGTACAGAATAGAACTGACATCCTTTCCGCCTCAAAGATTCATATCTCCCACGGTGGTTCAGGCAAACTCAGGGATGTTTCAAGATCTTCAGGACCTAATCTCCTCAAAGGTTATAGTGTCAGTTCCAGAATCGGAAGAAAAGACAGGACATTATTCCTCTCTTTTTCCAATAATGAAACCATCAGGCGAGTCACGGACAATTCTGAATCTCAAACCACTGAACAAGTTTGTTCGTTACAAGAGATTCAGAATGGAGTCAATAAGATCAGCAATCCCGTTGATAGACAAAAACTCGGTAATGTGTACCATAGACCTAAAAAGTGCATACTATCAGGTCCCGATTCATCCAGCCTCGCAGGAACTTCTGAGATTTGCTGTAAGCCAACCGGACTGTACCTGCCACTTCCAGTTTCAAGGCCTTCCGTTCGGGCTGGCCTCTGCTCCCAGAGTTTTTACGAAACTAATATCAGAGATAGTAGCCTATCTGAGGAGTCAGGGTATTATACTAATACCTTACTTGGACGATTTTTTGTTAGTGGCTCAAACAACAGAATCTCTAATTCATCATACAGAACGAACAGTGGCGGTACTCAAGTGTCTCGGTTGGGTGGTGAATCGCAAAAAATCATCTAACACCAAGTTCAAGAAGAGTATTCCTAGGTGTATTACTGGATTCCAGATCCAGGACAGCCTTTTTACCAGAAGTCAAGCAACAGTCCTTGAAAAAGAAAGTTGCAGAATTGGTGAAAAGCAGAGTTACTATAAGAAGAGCTATGCAGGTTCTGGGAGTGATGACTTCATGCATTCCATGTGTCAGATGGGCACAGGCTCACTCAAGACCCCTACAAAAAGAAGTTCTATCTTTGTGGGACCGTCATCAATCGTCCCTAGACAAGAAGATCCAACTTTCGGCGAAAGTGAAAAGATCGTTAATTTGGTGGATGCAAAGCAAAAATCTCAGAACAGGAGTTCTTTGGATTCCATCTCCTTTCATATTAATAACCACAGACGCAAGTGCTTGGGGTTGGGGAGCCCACCTAGAAGGGAAGATTCTTCAAGGAAAATGGCCAGAACGAATCAGAAGAATGTCGTCGAATTATCGAGAGCTGTATGCGATCTGGGAGTCTTTAAGAAGAAACCAAAACCAGTTAAAAGACCAACATGTCAAAATCTTGTCAGACAATATGACAGCAGTAGCCTTCATCAAGCATCAAGGAGGCTCTCGATACAAATCTCTGCAGGATCTATCAGAAAAGATATTCATATGGGCGGAACAAACGGTCCTTTCTATAACGGCAGTACATCTGGAAGGTTCGCAGAACCTAGTAGCAGATTATCTAAGCAGACAAAAGATCTACCCGACTGAGTGGGAGCTGAGCCAGGAGGTCTTCCAGCTACTATGTCAACGATGGGGAACACCTCAGATAGATCTTTTTGCTACAAGAAAAAATTCAAAGCTACCAAGGTTTTATTCACTGACCCCAGCGGACAATCCATAAGGGGTAGATGCCTTGAGTCAGAGGTGGAGCGAACCTCTAAATTATGCATTCCCACCAATAGCTCTGATACCAGCAGTTCTGAGGAAGATAAGAGAAGAAGGAGCGAGAGTTGTACTAATAGTTCCGTTCTGGCCAAGAAGGAGCTGGTTTCCACTCCTAGGTGCTATGACCACAGAAAAACCAATCGAGCTTCCCAGGTGGAAGGATATAATTCATCAGGGACCAGTTCTACACCAGGACCCAGAAAGATTGCACCTGTCAGCCTGGATCCTGAACGGGACATTCTAAAAGCTCGTGGTCTATCTGATCAGGTCATAACAACGATTCAGGCCAGCAGGAAACCGGTAACTTCAGCAATATATTATAAAATCTGGAAGAAGTTCTGTCTGGAAGGTGGCAGGTCTGATCCTGTAGCTGGGGTCCCGGATGTTCCTCGAGTTCTGGATTTCCTCCAGGCAGGATTTAATTTAGGTCTTAGACCTAGTACACTTAAAGTTCAAATCTCGGCATTAAGTATGTACTTGGATTATCCATTGGCCTCACATCCTTGGGTAGTTAGATTTGTCAAGGCAATACAGAGATTGCGGCCCACTTTAAGACAGTTGTCCCCTCCCTGGGACTTAAATCTAGTTTTGGCAGCTCTTTGTAAAACTCCTTTCACTCCAAACAAGGAGTTGCCTATTTCACTCTTGTCAATGAAAACAGCGTTTTTGGTAGCAATCACCACAGCCAAGAGAGTAGGAGAGATTCAAGCACTATCCATTAAAGACCCATATCTGCAGATCAGAGAGGATCACATAATATTAAAACTTGATCCTGCTTTCTTGCCCAAGGTAGCCTCTTGGCAAAATCGCAATCAGGAAATTATACTCCCATCTTTTTGTGAAAAACCATTAAACATAAAAGAACAAGCCTTACACTCCCTGGACGTTAGACAGGTAGTGATTGATTACTTGGAAGCCACTAAGTCATGGAGGAAAGACCCTAATTTGTTTATTTTGTTTGGAGGTAAAAATAGGGGTAAAGAAGCTTCCAAAGCATCCATTGCAAGATGGATTACCACTATAATCTCAAAAACTTACACATCTGAGGGTGTAGTTTGTCCGATAAAGATAAGAGCCCATTCTACCAGAGCATTGTCAGCCTCATGGGCTGAGAGAGCAGGAGCATCATTAGAACAAATCTGTAAGGCAGCCTCTTGGGCTCGGGTAAATACCTTTTGCAAGCACTACAAATTAGATGTGCTAGCAGGTCAACATACGGCATATGGTAGGAAAGTATTACAGGCCGTAGTCCCACCCTAGGAGGGTTTTTTTGGTACTCTCCATAGTGCTGTCAGGGGGACGTCCTGGAAAATGGGTATTATACCTACCGATAATTCGGTTTCCAGGAGTCCATCCTGACAGCACCGTTAGTTCCCTCCCTTGTATATTTTTGTTATATATGCTAATTCATATGATGTAATATGTTTAAAGTATATTAAAGTGTTATCACTGGCATTAATCCATGGTATGGTACTTGTCAAATCACTGAGGTATAGGGGAGCAGTGGGACCTTTTAACCTCTCGTGTGCTTCCTGTCCCTGTAAGGAGTAGGAGGACGTCCTCCATAGTGCTGTCAGGATGGACTCCTGGAAACCGAATTATCGGTAGGTATAATACCCATTTTTCACCCTAGGCTTATACGCGAGTCAATAAGTTTTCCCAGTTTTTAGTGGCAAAATTAGGGGGGTCGGCTTATACATGAGTATATACAGTAATTATTTTTGCATCGCTTTATTCTGCGAGCTATAACTTTTTTAATATTTTGCGGATGATGCTGTATTGTGGCTCGTTTTTTGCGGGACAAGATGACGTTTTCAGTGGTACCATGTTTATTTATATCCGTCTTTTTGATCGTGTTATTCCAGTTTTTGTTCGGCGGTATGATGATAAAGCATTGATTTTTTGCTTTTTTTTAAGGGGTTCACTAAAGGGGTTAACTAGTGGGACAGTTCTATAGGGCGGGTCGTTACGGACGCGGCGATACCAAATATGTGTTATTTTATTGTTTTGTTTTTTTTATTTACAGGAAGAAATGAATTTATTGGGGAATATTTTTTTTTCCTTTATTTTGGAATTATTTTTTTTTTACACTTGTGATTTTTATTTTTTTAACTTTTTTACTTTGTCCCAGTGTATAATACCAGATCGCTGGTCTCACAGTGTGCACAGCGATCTGACTGGCAGTGCTGCAGGCTTCCTCAGCGCCTGCTCTCGGCAGACACTGAGGAAGCCGCCTCCCTGCAGGACCCGGCGGCCATCTTGGATCCAGGGCCTTGCAGGGAGGCAGGCCTCAGAGCAGCGCGATCACATCGCTGCGCGATGCTTCCATGTGCTCCCGTTACACCGCGATCATGTTTGATCGCGGTGTGCCAGGGGTTAATGTGCCGGGAGTGGTCCGTGACTGCTCCTGGCACATAGTGCCGGGTGTCAGCTGTGATAAACTGCTGACACCCGGCCGCAATCAGCTGCGCTCCCCCCGGGAGCGTGTCCGATCGCTGAGACGTACTATCCCGTCCCTGGGGATTAAGACCGAGGTCACATGGACGGGTTAGTGCGTCGGATGACAGAAAGGGGTTAATAAATGTTTAACATGTTAAAAATTATAAAATGTGTCTTCTGCTTTTTCCATGTTTTTTATTTTTACAAGAATTGTTGGAGCCAATTTTCTTTAGAAACATTTTAATATCTGTTTTTTTTTCTGGAGTTTTTCTTGTAATATAGGAAAGTCTAAGGCCAGAAATAAGCCCCATAAATCACTGTACATGGAGAGTTTGGGATCAGATCATTTCTGTCCGTTGTGTTTGTGGAAACAGAAAATCTTTTCTAAAAGCCTCAAACTTCTGTGTGTGAATCAGAGCTGAGATCTCACGTGATAGAAGATTACAGTGCGGGGAAGACGGGAAACATTCATATAGACGCCGGCGGGGATGGAGTCAGGGACCGACTCTGGACAAATATGTCTCTAGAGCCGTAGTAGAAGATGAAGATGTCGTCCTCATCATGAAGTAGTTATTCCTCATGTCACGTGTAATGAATATCTCCTGCAGTATTACTAATGCCGATTCCAGGGTCGGTAATGAGAGGAGAATTAGCGTTATGGAAGATGAGTCTATGAGGAACGTATTCAGCTGCCGACTCCGAGGAAGAAACTGCTGTTGTCTGTGGCCTAAATATATAGGTTTTATTAGTAGATGTAAAGAAGAAAACTAAATCCTGTAAATAATAAATCTCCTCATATGTTTCCCTTATTATCTCCAGTAATTGTATTATTACAGGATTCTTATGATGTTACATCGCCTCATCTTCTTCTCATTCAGGTCTCTACAATATCGGATCCTCTCAGTGAAGATCTTCTACAGAAGAGAATTCTCCTGATTTACCCATCAAAGATGGATATGGACAGAGACAAGATGGTGGAGAGGATATTACACCTCACCCTAGAGATCCTCTTCCGTCTCACTGGAGAGGTGAGAGATTCTGATGACGTCACATTACATCATTCTTATCTATGGGAATAACGGACAGAACTGGAGAGGTGAGGACTCTGGAAATGTCTGTAGTGAGATTTATTAATGTGTCTCTCCATTACCAGGATTACACAGTGGTGAAGAAGACCACTAATGATCGCTGTCAGGACCCTGTGTCTGAGGGATGGGGAAGACCCCTGAGCCCAATCACGGGGCCTCCACCTCACCCCCTGATCCATGAGGACATCAATGACCAGAAGATCCTAGAACTCATCAACAAGATGATTGAGCTGCTGACTGGAGAGGTGACAGTGCTGGGAATGCTGGGACATTATACAGTAACACTATGAAGGGATCGGGGGATGACGGTATCATTATATGTGTCAGGTTCCTATAAGGTGTCAGGATGTCGCTGTCTATTTTTCCCTGGAGGAGTGGGAGTATTTAGAAGGACACAGAGATCTGTACAAGAACATCATAATGGAGGTTCCCCAGCCCCTCACATCACCAGGTAATAGACAGGACTAAATACACACGGCCTATAATTATCTGTATGTAAAGAATGAATTCACTCCCTGTATGTGTTTCCTCCAGATCTATCCAGTAAGAGGACAACACCAGAGAGATGTCCCCGTCCTCTTCCTCCACAGGACTGTAACCAGGAAGATCCCAATGCTCCTCAGGATCATCAGGTAGATGGAGAGAAGGTGTCAGGAGATCCCCCTATGATGTGTAGACGGCTGTGAAGGTCTTGTGCTCAGTCTTGTTTTATCCCCCAGTATTAAATGTTTTATACTTGTGTAATGAGAACGGTGGAGATGGCAGGATTAGAGCTGATCATAGATGGGACTTCTCCATCTGTCGGTGACTTTTACAATATTTGTTTCAGGGTGAAGATCTGACCCATATTAATACTACAGAGACATATGTGAGGGGTGATGAGCGGTGTAAAGAGGAGATTCCCACATATGACTACCCAGGTGAGTAGTGACCACTAAATGCAGAGAAGTCACAGATTCTTCTCAGTCATGGGCCTGTAAGAGAAAGCGGAGGGTGATGATGCTGTTGGCTTCCTAGACCCTGAGATCTTATCGGATGGATCTTCTCTCCCTTCTGTGCTGCTGAATGTCTCATATGGTTCCTACAAGACCAGGTCCAGTCTTTCTGGCCAAACTTCCCTTTTATGATCGACAACATTAAATGTGCAGTGAGGCCAAGTGTGAATTTCTGTACAATAACAGCAGAGTTTCCCTTTATCCGGACTTTTCAATTTGTACTAAAACCGACTAACTTCAAGGAGGATTGTGATAATCTACATAAAACACATCACCCCTGTGCCATGATACATCTCTGAGCTGTGCGTGGCTGATGGCTGTAATATACATTTATTCACGCCTGCAGGAGATGTGTTGGCTCCAGCCCTGGTTTCATGGATTCACTCCACCTCATAAATTACATTGTATTTGATCCTAAGAAATTCAGATTACTGCACAATCTCTCCTAAAATGGGGAGCAATATTATTTTCTCTAATCTCCTTGTCAGGATTCATAGTCGCTCCAATGGTCCACCATAAATGACTGCAACTCTGGTTTACTGTTGTTTAATCTGTATTTGTAGTTTTCAGTTAATGAGATTCTCGTGCTCTGGGGTGGGGCTGTAGGCGGGGCTTTATGGTGCACTGATTACATATGCATCTGTATTGGCTTATGACCGGTCACTGACCCCTCACTGATCTGCCCCCCATTTTTACATAATGCATATAATAACATTGATATTGTTGATAATGCCTATAATATTGTGGCTATTGGGAGGCTTAGAAAAAAAAATTATTACATCCAGCAAAATGACACCAGCGGCGCCTGTCCAGTATCATCTATTACTTATAACAAATAAAACTCCAAAGATACATGCTTCAAATAAAGACACCAGTGTGCCGAATATTCCCATAAGTAATAATGCAAAAAAGACTCATGAACATATGGAAAAACGGGGAAAAATTGAGTCACCAATTGCTGCATAAATAGCCACAATTTTATTAATTACAAAAGGACATATATTGGGAGGAGACAAACTTCATAAAATAGTCACATAATGAGTGTAAAGTGACGGGAGAATAATGACCATAATCAGGTTCTTAATCAGGCCCCATTTTTAATATCTGACGTGTGTCACTTTATGTGGTGATAACTTTGTAATTATTTACAAAGAATAATAGAAAACAAATTAATCTTCCAAATTATTTTCCAGCTTCTCACAACTCCCTACATACGATTGTACACTACTCTCTGGGCACATGGCAGTGTTCAGAAGGGAAAGGAGCGCCATTTAGCTATTTGAATACAGATCTAGCTGGAATAGTTTGCAGACACAATGTATTGGGAGCACTGTTCATGGTCACCTGGCAGCTCAAAAGATATCCACCATGAACATGCTTGGCACTATCTTCTCTGCTTTCCATATCCCAAGGATTGACTTGCTCATCACCCTTTAACCCCATTACATGGATCTGGACTTAAACTGGGACCCCTAGGCTTGGACCATGGTGTTTCCTGCTATTCTGTGATATTAGATGGCAAGAAGAATAGTCAGGTAGCTGGGTCAGAACCAGAAGGACAATACAGAATCAGAAGACACAAGAGTAGTCAGTAAACGGGCCACGGTCACAACAGGAAACGAATACACAAGCCGCAAGCTGAGCACAGAGGACTGAACCAGAGGAGAACGCTGTTTCTGGCAGATTCCGGCCATGTGCTTTGAGCTTTAGTAGGGTGTGGTACTTTCCAATTGGCTGAAGTAGGGAGCAGATTACTCCAGCTGGACAGCAGGAACAGATCCCAGATGAGATTGGACACACCATATGCAGAAGCCCTAATATAACTAAATGACAGAAAACCAGAATAGTCAAAATCCTCATAAAGTGATTCCATTTTATAAATTAATTCACTGAGGGTTATAATCTATACACATATGGTCAGAATTGTTGGTACCCCTCGTTTAATGACAGAAAAACCCACAATGGTCACAGAAATAACTTGAATCTGACAAAAGTTATGATAAATTAAAAAATCTATGAAAATGAAAGAATGAAAGTCAGACATTGCTTTTCAACCATGCTTCCACAGAATTAAAAAAGAAAAAATAACTCATGAAATAGGCCTGGACAGAAATGATGGTACCCCTGAAAATCATGTGACAAATGGGACATGTTAAATCACAGTGTGTCCACTAATTAGCATCACAGGTGTCTACAAGCTTGGAATCAGTGAGTGGCCTGTATAGAAGGCTACAGATAATCACTGTGCTGTTTGGTGACATGGTGTGTATCACACTCAACATGGACCAGAGGAAGCGAAGGAAAGAGTTGTCTCAGGAGATTAGAAAGAAAATTATAGACAAACATGATAAAGGTAAAAGTTATAAGACCATCTCCAAGCAGCTTGATGTTCCTGTGACTACAGTTGCTCATATTATTCAGAAATTTAACCTCCATGGGACTGTAGCCAACCTCCCTGGACGTGGCCACAGGAGGAAAATTGATAGCAAATCAAAGAGACGGATAATACGAATGGTAACAAAAGAGCCCAGAAAAACTTCCTAAACAGATTAAAGGTGAACGTCAAGCTCAAGGAACATCAGTGTCAGATTGCACTATCCGTCGTTGTATGAGACGATGAGCCAAAGTGGACTTTATGGGAGATGACCAAGGTGGACACCATTGTTGAAAAAATTCATAAAAGCCAGACTGGAATTTGCCAATCTACATGTTGACAAGCCACAAAGCTTCTGGAAGAATGTCATATGGACAGATGAGACAAAAATGGAGAAGGCTCTGTTATGTTCTGGGGCTGCTTTGCTGCATCTGGCACAGGGTGTCTACAATCTGTGCAGGGTACCATGAAATCTCAAGACTATCAAGGGATTCCAGAGAGAAATGTGCTGCCCAGTGTCAGAAAGCGTGGTCTCAGTCGCAGGTCATGGGCCTTACAACCGGATAATGTCCCAAAACACACAGCTAAAAACACCCAAGAATGGCTAAGAGGAAAACATTGGACTATTCTGAAGTGGCTTCTATGAGCCCTGACCTAGATCCTATTGAGCATCTTTGGAAGGAGCTGAAACATGCCGTCTGGAAAAGGCAACCTTCAAACACGAGACAACTGGAGCAGTTTGCTCTTGAGGAGTGGCCAAAATACCTGTCGAGAGGAGCAGAAGTCTCATTGACAGTTACAGGAATCGTTTGATTGCAGTGATTGCCTCAAAAGGTTGTGCAACAAAATATTAACCCTTTCGCGCCGGAGCCTGTTTTTGCCTTCGTGACCGGGCCAATTTTTTCACTTCTGACCAGTGTCACTTTATCAGGTCAGAACTGTAAAACGCTTCAACGAATCCTGGTGATTCTGAGAGTGTTTTCTTGTGACATACTGTCCTTTATGATAGTGGTAACATTTCTTTGATATGACTTGCATTTATTTGTTAAAAAATGGAAATTTGGTGAAAATTTTGCAATTTTCAACATTTTAATTTTTATGCTCTTAATTCAGTCATATTGCACCAAATAGTTAATAAATAACATTTCCCACATGTCTACTTTACATCAGCACAATTTTTTAAACATAATTTTTTTGTTAGGAAGTTATAAGGGTTAAAATATGACCAGCGATTTCTCATTTTACAACAAAATTTACAAAACCATTTTTTTAGGGACCACCTCACATTTGAAGTGAGTTTGGGGGTCAATATGACAGAAAATACCCAAACGTGACACCATTCTATAAACTGCTCCCCTCAAGGTGCTCAAAACTACATTCAAGATGTTTATTAACCCTTCAGATGCTTCACAGGAATGACTGGAATTTGGAAGGAAAAAATAAACATTTACTTTTTTTTCACAAATATTTTCCTTTATACTTAATTTTTTTTTACTTTCGCAAGGGTAACAGGAGAAAATGGACAATACATTTTGTTTTGCAATTTCTCCTGAGCATGCTGATACCCCATATGTGGGGGAAATCTACAGTTTGGGCACACGGCAGGGCTCGGAAGGGAAGGAGCTCCATTTGAGTTTTTAAATGTAAAATATGCTGGAATAATTAGCGGTTGCCATGTTGCGTTTGGAGAGCCCCTGATGTGCCTAAACAGTGGAAACACCCAACAAGTGACCCCATTTTGGAAACTAGACCCCGCAAAAACTTATCTAGATGTGTAGTGAGCACGTTGAACCTCCAAGGGCTACACAGAAGTTTATAACGCCCGGGCATGAAAATAAAATAATCATGTGACCCCAACAAGTGACCCCAATTTGGAAACTAGACCCGTTAGGGAACTTATCTAGATGTGTATTGAGCACCTTGAACCCACAGTTGCTTCACAGAAATTTATAACGTAGAGCCATGGAAATAAAAAAAACATTTTTCACAAATCTTTTTAGCTCCATATTTTGCATTTTCATGAGGTTAACAGGAGAAATTGCTCCTTACAATTTGTTGTGCAATTTCTCCTGAGCATGCCGATGCCCCATATGTGGGAGAACACTACTGTTTGGGCACATGGCAGAGTTCGGAAGGGAAGGAGCGCCATATTGGAGAGCAGATTTTGCTGGAATTGTTTGTGGGTGACATGTCACATTGTCAGAGCCCCTGAGGTGCCAGAACAGCATAAGCCCCAAAAGTGACTGCATTTTACAAAATACTTCCCTGACTGAATTCTTCTAGTGGTGCAGTGAGCATACTGACCCCACAGCTGTTCCATAGAAAATTATACCATTAGGCAGTAAAGAAAAAATCATTACCGTATTTTTCGGACCATAAGACGCACACCCAAATTTTCAAAAGGAAAATAGGGAAAAAAGTGTCAAATGGGGGTGCGTCTTACAGTCTGAATTCAGCTTACCGGGGGGGATTGGCACAGGTGCAAGAGTGGTCACAGGGGTTGTTCGGTGGTCCAGGCTGGTGCAGAGGCCTCCAGAAAATCCCATCCCAGGCTGGTGCAGCAGCGGTGCTTTGTGCTGAAGTGGCGGCGGCGCTCTGTGCTGCATGGGGGCCCCACCAGCATTTTGTCAAAGCCAGAGGCCCCTGCAGCTCCACTGCTTTGATGCAGTGGCCTCCGGGAAAATGGCCACTGGGGGCGGCGCATGCTCAAATTCAGATCTTGCCAATGATATCTTAGGACGAGATCTGAATCTGAGCTTGTGCTGCCCCAAGCGGTCATTTTTACGGAGGCCACCACATCGCAGCAATGGAACTTCGGGGGCCTCCGGGCTTTAACAAAAAGCTGGCGGAGCCCTCCACGCAGCACAGAGAGCTGCTGCTGCCCCAGCACAGAGCGTCGCACAGAGCACCGCTCTTCCGCAGCATTTGTAATTATATTCCGACTATAAGACGCACTCACATTTTCCCCAAAAATTTGGGCGAAAAAAGTGCGTCTTTTAGTCCAAAAATACGGTACATTTTTACCACTAAACTGTTGTTTTAACCTCAGATTTTACATTGGAAAATAGGTAGATCGGTAACTGGTCACTACACCCTTAGATGATTTCCCAGAGGGGTGTCATTTCCAAAATGGGACTCAGGAGGTATGACATGTGCATCCAGACAAAAAACATGAATGTTTTCTGTCCGTTAAAGGACCTTCATCAGATTATTTCCAAAGAGGACACTTCAAATAGTGGACAGCAGGACGCCATCAGCTCCTTGCTCTGCTCTGGACCCGGCGACTGAGCGCTTTCTCCCTGACAAGATTTGAGCTTGTAAAGCACTTGCGCTGACGCAGCACTACATTTCAGAGCCTTTTCTTGCCGCTACGGTCCCAGTGACATACCCTGTGCCTTACATGGTTAACGCATCCAGCATTACCATTGTCTTTTTTTGGAGTATTTGCTGTCTCTGGCATACGAAATTTTTACTATTTCAAGTGTCCTCTTAGGAAATAATCTGATGAAGGTCCTTTAACGGAGTGAAAATGTTCATGTTTTTTGTCTGGATGCACCATCAATAAATGAACTTTTCCTGTCCTACCTCCTGAGTGCCAAGTTTTTCGTTTCATGTCTATTGGGCCGGATGCCTGACTTGTGCACCTACCTCTCCTCAAGTTGAGTGCCATGGTTTCTACTCTAGCTATTTCCAAAATGGGGTCACTTTAGGGGGGATTCTGCTGTTATGGCACTTTGGAGAGCGGCTTTATGCCAGAACGACAGAATCCCCCTGAAGTGACCCCATTTTGGAAATGACACCGCTCTGGGAATTCATCTATGGATATAGTGACCATTTTCACTACATGGATGATTTCCAGAAACACGTAGTGGAAGTTTTAGAGCAAAAATGTCATTGTAGTGCCCACTATATTGTGCCCAGCTTGTGTCTCTGGAGACGTCCCCCCACCTACCCCCGGAAATTGTCAAGTCAGCGCTACTCAAATGTGTCTGTCACTAAATTAAGCAAATGCTTGAATGTTAAAACAGTGTAAAAACGTGGTTCTGTGTGGAGATTGTAAGCAGTGATGGAGGCATAAGGCTGGCAATGATGGCATTGTGGGTAATAATAGCGGGTATCATGCCTCTTTCCCCTATTGGAACATACACGACATCTTCTCTGGGGTTTTTCTTGTTTCAGTTACTGGGATGAGAGCAATAAAATGTCGCTCAGTGAGTCTTCTGACATCTTCAGATTCTAAAGGATTGGTGGGGGCAAAATTCTCAAAAACAAGATTTTCAATGACCTTTTCCTGATAATGAAGGAAAGTATCTGCATTTCTGGCTTTTTTTGTATAACACAAAAGAATTATATGTGGCCACCTGAAACAAATAAATGACTAACTTTTTATACCAGTTTTTATGATTTTCTTGATACCTGGTACGGTGTTGTGAACACTTTTGATCTGGCTTCTGTGTTTGGGCTCCCTCTGGTGGTTGCTGCAGGTAATGGAGCTGGTGTAGCTGACAAGTCAATCACATGAAGAGGATGATTGGAGGTCAAGTGTTAGACTGGAGAGATTTAAGTGAGCAGCCTTCCCTTAGTTGCTGACAGTGATTTTGGTTTTCTTCCTGAGCCTTTTGGAAGTCTGCTTGCTCCCTGCTTTGTCCTGCATCTTTCAGATAAGTTATTTGTCTGTTTTAATCTGTTGCATTTTTTCACTCTTTGCTTTTCTCTGTTCTCTGCCTTGCTAGTGTGAGTTCAGCGGGTTCCCTGCTGGGACCTGTGCTGGACTCTGTTTTCCTTTGCCACTGCTTATGTCAGTCTTTTCTGTATTTCTAGTTCCCTGTTATTTCAGTATCTGTTGTTTTGCGTCCAGTTCACACCAGAGTTCTGATTTAGTGGGTGAGAGGTCGTGTGGCCTCAGTATTTTTGCATATCACATGTGTTGGAATTTTTCTTAAGGTACTGCCACACTAAACAATCCCGATAGCGATAACGACGCATACTAATGCGATCGCTAGCGGGATTGTTTCTATATCGCTGATAGCGGCTTAACTTAGCGATATAGTTAACGACGCTATCGCGGTTAGCGATCTTCTTAACGACTTTAGCGGTACAAAAGTACCGCTAAATCGCTAAGAAAAGGTGCCACACTAGCGATATATACTTACCTGCGGGGCGCCGACGATCTAAATAGGGTCCGGAACGATGTCAGCGACGAGCGAGATCACAGCAGGATCTCAGCAGGGGCCACGTCGCTGGTAGATGCCGCACACAACAACATCGCTAACGGGATCGCTAAATAGTAACGTTTTTTAGCGATCCGTTAGCGATGTTGTTTAGTGTGGCAGTACCTTTAGGGTTTTTGCGGGATTGCAGACAGTATCCTTTCCTGTCCTATTCTATCCAGACAGTTTGGGCCCCAGCATTTGCTTACTCTATTTTGTGCCTGTGTTTTGTACTTCATCTGTCTCACCGGCAATATATGTTTGGGGGCTATCTATTCCTTTAGGGCTCTACTCCGGGGACAGTTTAGCTTTCCCCTTTCTATCTTTAGGCTTAGTTAACTCTTTGGCTGTGTCGAGGCGCCTAGGGCATCGTAGGTACGTCCCACAGCTAATTCTAGTTGTGTTGTAAGTTTAGGGGTCTGCAATCTGCTAAGTTAACCCCTTCATGACCCAGCCTATTTTGACCTTAAAGACCTTGCCATTTTTTGCAATTCTGACCAGTGTCCCTTTATGAGGTAATAACCCAGGAACGCTTCAACGGATCCTAGCGATTCTGAGATTGTTTTTTCGTGACATATTGGGCTTCATGTTAGTGGTAAATTTAGGTTGATAATTTTTGCGTTTATTTGAAAAAAATGGAAATTTGGCGAAAATTTTGAAAATTTCGCAATTTTCAAATTTTGAATTTTTATTCTGTTAAACCATAGTTATGTGACACAAAATACTTAATAAATAACATTTCCCACATGTCTACTTTACATCAGCACAATTTTGGGAACAACATTTTTTTTTGTTAGGAAGTTATAAGGGTTAAAAGTTGACCAGCGATTTCTCATTTTTACAGCAAAATTTACAAAACCATTTTTTTTAGGGACCACCTCACATTTGAAGTCACTTTGAGGGGTCTATATGGCAGAAAATACCCAAAACTGACACCTTTATAAAAACTGCACCCCTCAAGCTACTCAAAACTACATTCAAGAAGATTATTAACCCTTCAGGTGCTTCACAGGAACTAAAGCAACGTGGAAGGAAAAAATGGACATTTTAATTTTTCCAACAAAAATTTTCTTTTAGCATCAATTTTTTCACTTTTACATGGGCATCAGGATAAAATGGATCCTAAAATTTGTTGGGCAATTTCTCCTGAGTACACAGATACCTCATATGTGGTCATAAACCACTGTATGGGCGCACGGCAGGGCTCAGAAGGGAAGGAGCGCCATTTGACTTTTGAATGGAAAATATGCTGGAATATTTAGCGGTTGCCATGTCGCATTTGGAGAGTCCCTGTGTGCCTAAACATTGGAGCTCCCCCTCAAGTGACCCCATTTTGGAAACTAGACCCCCTAAGGAACTTATCTAGATGCATAGTGGGCACTTTGAACCCCCAGGTGCTTTACAAATGATCCTTAAAAAAAAGAAAGTACTTTTTTTTCACAAAAATGTTCTTTTAGCCTCAGTTTTTTCATTTTCACATGGGAAACAGTATAAATTGGATCCTAAAATTTGTTGGGCAATTTCTCCTGAGTACACA
>JARQOD010009508.1:0-24789 GCA_033576555.1 Oophaga sylvatica
CCTGAGAATGTCTCCTATTCATCACCAGAGATCAGCGGTGACATCACTGAGAATGTCTCCTATCCATCACCAGAGATCAGCGGTGACATCACTGAGAATGCCTCCTATCCATCACTAGAGATCAGAGGTGACATCACTGAGAATGCCTCCTATCCATCACTAGAGATCAGAGGTGACATCACTGAGAATGCCTCCTATCCATCACTAGAGATCAGAGGTGACATCACTGAGAATGCCTCCTATCCATCACTAGAGATCAGCGGTGACATCACTGAGAATGTCTCCTATCCATCATTAGATATCAGCGGTGACATCACTGAGAATGTCTCCTATCCATCACTAGAGATCAGCGGTGACATCACTGAGAATGCCTCCTATCCATCACTAGAGATCAGCGGTGACATCACTGAGAATGTCTCCTATCCATCACTAGAGATCAGAGGTGACATCACTGAGAATGTCTCCTATCCATCACTAGAGATCAGAGGTGACATCACTGAGAATGTCTCCTATCCATCACCAGAGATCAGAGGTGACATCACTGAGAATGCCTCCTATCCATCACTAGAGATCAGCGGTGACATCACTGAGAATGCCTCCTATCCATCACTAGAGATCAGCGGTGACATCACTGAGAATGTCTCCTATCCATCACTAGAGATCAGAGGTGACATCACTGAGAATGTCTCCTATCCATCACCAGAGATCAGCGGTGACATCACTGAGAATGTCTCCTATCCATCACCAGAGATCAGAGGTGACATTACTGAGAATGTCTCCTATCCATCATCAGAGATCA
This sequence comes from Oophaga sylvatica, assembly GCA_033576555.1. Lineage (NCBI taxonomy): Eukaryota > Metazoa > Chordata > Amphibia > Anura > Dendrobatidae > Oophaga > Oophaga sylvatica. The sequence goes on from JARQOD010009508.1 coordinate 800, forward strand.
GAGGTGACATCACTGAGAATGCCTCCTATCCATCACTAGAGATCAGCGGTGACATCACTGAGAATGCCTCCTATCCATCACCAGAGATCAGCGGTGACATCACTGAGAATGCCTCCTATCCATCACTAGAGATCAGCGGTGACATCACTGAGAATGCCTCCTATCCATCACCAGAGATCAGAGGTGACATTACTGAGAATGTCTCCTATCCATCACTAGAGATCAGCAGTGACATCACTGAGAATGCCTCCTATCCATCACCAGAGATCAGAGGTGACATCACTGAGAATGTCTCCTATCCATCACTAGAGATCAGAGGTGACATCACTGAGAATGCCTCCTATCCATCACTAGAGATCAGAGGTGACATCACTGAGAATGCCTCCTATCCATCACTAGAGATCAGAGGTGACATCACTGAGAATGCCTCCTATCCATCACTAGAGATCAGTGGTGACATCACTGAGAATGTCTCCTATCCATCACCAGAGATCAGAGGTGACATCACTGAGAATGTCTCCTATCCATCACTAGAGATCAGAGGTGACATCACTGAGAATGCCTCCTATCCATCACTAGAGATCAGTGGTGACATCACTGAGAATGCCTCCTATCCATCACTAGAGATCAGAGGTGACATCACTGAGAATGCCTCCTATCCATCACTAGAGATCAGAGGTGACATCACTGAGAATGCCTCCTATCCATCACTAGAGATCAGAGGTGACATCACTGAGAATGCCTCCTATCCATCACTAGAGATCAACGGTGACATCACTGAGAATGTCTCCTATCCATCACCAGAGATCAGTGGTGACATCACTGAGAATGCCTCCTATCCATCACTAGAGATCAGAGGTGACATCACTGAGAATGTCTCCTATCCATCACTAGAGATCAGAGGTGACATCACTGAGAATGTCTCCTATCCATCACTAGAGATCAGAGGTGACATCACTGAGAATGCCTCCTATCCATCACTAGAGATCAGAGGTGACATCACTGAGAATGCCTCCTATCCATCACTAGAGATCAGAGGTGACATCACTGAGAATGCCTCCTATCCATCACTAGAGATCAGAGGTGACATCACTGAGAATGCCTCCTATCCATCACTAGAGATCAGAGGTGACATCACTGAGAATGCCTCCTATCCATCACCAGAGATCAGAGGTGACATCACTGAGAATGTCTCCTATCCATCACTAGAGATCAGAGGTGACATCACTGAGAATGCCTCCTATCCATCACTAGAGATCAGAGGTGACATCACTGAGAATAGTAGATAGTAGATAGTAGAAAATGAACTCGGCACTCAACTTTAGTATAGTGAGAATAAAGATTTTTATTCACAGTAGTAACACGAAACGTTTCGGTCCTATATCATGGACCTTCATCAGTCACAGATACTACTGGAAGGGGGTTGATCCACATAGGGAAGAAAGAAAGGGCTGGATATAGCCTGTGTTGGTGGGGTGAGATGAGGAAGAGGACAATGCCTCTATTGCACTAGTAACCTGTTGTGAAGGAGTCCGGTAGTGAGGATAGGTCTCTGCATTGGACGCGGTGTCCACCGCTAGTCTGAGAATGTCTCCTATCCATCACTAGAGATCAGAGGTGACATCACTGAGAATGCCTCCTATCCATCACCAGAGATCAGCGGTGACATCACTGAGAATGCCTCCTATCCATCACCAGAGATCAGCGGTGACATCACCTATCCATTCAGTTCCGCTGATTCCCAGGATCCAATTATGGGTGATATATGGGGTCCCTTTGGATCTCTTACCTTCTGGGTGTCAGTGAGATCTTGGGGCTTGCCCTCCATGAGATGAGGGATCAGGGCGACTCCGCTCTCGGCGATCGCTCGGTGGAACAGACCTTTGGACATTGAGGACAAGAGCTGCGGTCACAGGGAATAAAGCATGAGGTGATGTCACTGATGAAGGGGACCCTGACGAATATTATAAAGGCTAATCTGGTGAGCAGTGCATGTTATATCGGACCACCAGCGGGCACTCACCTGGACAGACACGCTGACTCCGCCGGCCGATTCACCAAATATGGTCACTAGGTTCGGATCTCCACCGAAATCCACAATGTTCTCCTGAATCCATCTGAGAGCGGCCACCTGGTCCAAGAAGCCGTAGTTTCCTGGGGCTTGTTCATCTCCGGTGCTGGGATAGAGATCGACGTCAGAGTTTTCTCACTATTGAGCGATCAGCAGCGCCTCTCTGAAGAAAAGTCAGCCTCTAGATGGCGCCGTCCACCTTTTCATCCTTCCTGGTGGTAACTATAGTGATATGCCCAATACTATCAATGAGGGGATACAGTCAGGGGCCCAGTTGTAGATTTTACCCTGGAGCCCACAGCAGCTGGTTATGACACTGGCACAGACCCTTCATCTCCACCGTAAGATCACCTCCTGTCATTCGGAAAGCTCAAGGATTAACCACTCACCTGAAAAATCCCAGGAATCCCAGTCTGTACTGGATGGATACAACAACCACATTCTCAAACGCACTCAGTGCTGACCCCTCAAACATCCCGGCTCCCCCTGACCGTAGTCCTCCTCCATGTATAAATACCATCACCTGGAAAGAAACGGCACAGACAGGGTATCACCAAAGCACACGACAAGCTTGTGTGGAGACACATAACAGCCAGAGAGACGTGTGTCACCTATCTATAGTCTCACAACAGCCGGAGAGACGCGGGTCACCTCTGTCTATAGTCCCACAACAGTTGGAGAGACGTGTGTCACCTCTGTCTATAGTCTCACAACAGCCGGAGACACGCGGGTCACCTCTGTCTATAGTCTCACAACAGCCGGAGAGACGCGGGTCACCTCTGTCTATAGTCCCACAACAGTTGGAGAGACGTGTGTCACCTCTGTCTATAGTCTCACAACAGCCGGAGACACGCGGGTCACCTCTGTCTATAGTCCCACAACAGCCGGAGAGACGCGGGTCACCTCTGTCTATAGTCTCACAACAGCCGGAGAGACGCGGGTCACCTCTGTCTATAGTCCCACAACAGTTGGAGAGACGTGTGTCACCTATCTATAGTCTCACAACAGCCGGAGAGATGCGGGTCACCTCTGTCTATAGTCCCACAACAGCCGGAGAGACGCGGGTCACCTCTGTCTATAGTCCCACAACAGTTGGAGAGACGTGTGTCACCTATCTATAGTCTCACAACAGCCGGAGAGACGCGGGTCACCTCTGTCTATAGTCCCACAACAGCCGGAGAGACGTGTGTCACCTCTGTCTATAGTCTCACAACAGCCGGAGACACGCGGGTCACCTCTGTCTATAGTCCCACAACAGTTGGAGAGACGTGTGTCACCTCTGTCTATAGTCTCACAACAGCCGGAGACACGCGGGTCACCTCTGTCTATAGTCTCACAACAGCCGGAGACACGCGGGTCACCTCTGTCTATAGTCTCACAACAGCCGGAGAGACGTGGGTCACCTCTGTCTATAGTCTCACAACAGCCGGAGACTCGCGGGTCACCTCTGTCTATAGTCCCACAACAGTTGGAGAGACGCGGGTCACCTCTGTCTATAGTCCCACAACAGCCGGAGAGACGTGTGTCACCTCTGTCTATAGTCTCACAACAGCCGGAGACACGCGGGTCACCTCTGTCTATAGTCCCACAACAGTTGGAGAGACGTGTGTCACCTCTGTCTATAGTCTCACAACAGCCGGAGACACGCGGGTCACCTCTGTCTATAGTCTCACAACAGCCGGAGACACGCGGTCACCTCTGTCTATAGTCTCACAACAGCCGGAGAGACGCGGGTCACCTCTGTCTATAGTCCCACAACAGTTGGAGAGACGTGTGTCACCTCTGTCTATAGTCTCACAACAGCCGGAGAGACGCGGGTCACCTCTGTCTATAGTCCCACAACAGTTGGAGAGACGCGGGTCACCTCTGTCTATAGTCTCACAACAGCCGGAGACACGCGGGTCACCTCTGTCTATAGTCCCACAACAGTCGGAGACACGCGGGTCACCTCTGTCTATAGTCCCACAACAGTCGGAGACTCGCGGGTCACCTCTGTCTATAGTCCCACAACAGCCGGAGACACGCGGGTCACCTCTGTCTATAGTCCCACAACAGTCGGAGACTCGCGGGTCACCTCTGTCTATAGTCCCACAACAGCCGGAGAGACGCGGGTCACCTCTGTCTATAGTCCCACAACAGTTGGAGAGACGCGGGTCACCTCTGTCTATAGTCCCACAACAGTTGGAGAGACGCGGGTCACCTCTGTCTATAGTCCCACAACAGCCGGAGAGACGTGGGTCACCTCTGTCTATAGTCCCACAACAGCCGGAGACTCGCGGGTCACCTCTGTCTATAGTCCCACAACAGCCGGAGACACGCGGGTCACCTCTGTCTATAGTCCCACAACAGTCGGAGACTCGCGGGTCACCTCTGTCTATAGTCCCACAACAGTCGGAGAGATGCGGGTCACCTCTGTCTATAGTCCCACAACAGTCGGAGACTCGCGGGTCACCTCTGTCTATAGTCCCACAACAGTTGGAGAGACGTGGGTCACCTCTGTCTATAGTCCCACAACAGCCGGAGAGACGCGGGTCACCTCTGTCTATAGTCCCACAACAGCCGGAAACACGCGGGTCACCTCTGTCTATAGTCCCACAACAGTCGGAGACTCGCGGGTCACCTCTGTCTATAGTCCCACAACAGTCGGAGAGACGTGGGTCACCTCTGTCTATAGTCCCACAACAGCCGGAGACACGCGGGTCACCTCTGTCTATAGTCCCACAACAGCCGGAGACACGTGGGTCACCTCTGTCTATAGTCCCACAACAGTCGGAGACTCGCGGGTCACCTCTGTCTATAGTCCCACAACAGTCGGAGACTCGCGGGTCACCTCTGTCTATAGTCCCACAACAGTCGGAGAGACGTGGGTCACCTCTGTCTATAGTCCCACAACAGCCGGAGACACGCGGGTCACCTCTGTCTATAGTCCCACAACAGTCGGAGACTCGCGGGTCACCTCTGTCTATAGTCCCACAACAGTCGGAGAGACGTGGGTCACCTCTGTCTATAGTCCCACAACAGCCGGAGAGACGCAATTCTGCTTCGTATATACTCATCTTTATCTTGATCATCTTTGTAAGATGGACAGGTTCTCTGACAATTACTTACAGGCAGTTTGGTGTCCTTCTCTCTGTCCGCGGGGGTGAAGATGTTCAGGTACAGGCAGTCTTCTGACAATGGGGGTAGCGGCAGGGAAAGGTTGAAGAAGCTTGTCATTTGCTCCAGGACTTTGAGGTTTTGTAGACATCTAGGGGATAATGATTAGTCAGGAGTAATGTCGTTCAGGTATAGCGCCACCAGCAGGTCACTGTGGGAGATGTCTCCTCTCCCTGGGATCCCTGAGCCCCTCACAATGTTGTCAGGTGTAACTGAGCATATTCCTAGTTATAGAATAATAGCATTTATAAAATGGAGGAGATGATGGGATTATTAGTAACTCACAGGGCGGCGTGCTCCTGCGCCCCCCGCACAGAGCTCCAGGACTCGGGGGGTTCTGGGGATGCAAATCTCAATGACCCCACTGGAGGTTTGGCGAAGGGGACTCCATAGAAACCATGGACCTTCTTGCTGGTCTCCTTCACTGACAGGATCTTCCCCCGAAGCTTCCCGTATTGTGTCTCCACCTGTGGGTGAACGTCCTCCTGGCCTGGAAATGGTGGAGGTCGAAAAGTAAACTTCATACTTTATATGTGGATTCAAATTGTGAAAAATACTGTGTATATGTGACCTTATACTCCGGAGCTGCACTCACTGTTCTGCTTGGTTTTATTGGGAACGTTCTGGCATTTGGTGGACAGTCGGACCTCTACACCTCAGCTGAGCTCCTGTAATACAGGGCCTCTTCTCCTACATCAGAATTTCGCTGTAAACTGTCCACCTCCCATAATGGAGACCCCCAGAGCAAACACTGACCGCCAGGGCTTATTGGGGGATTTTAGCTCAGGAGCTCTATAGTAGAGTCCAGAGACCCCCAGTAGTCACAGCAGAGCCCTCTCCTGACTATTTTACTTCACCTGATCCCAGTACAAGAGGCGTCAGGAGCAGCGTGAGGAGCAGGAGACCCATGGGAGGATGATGTCCGAAGTGCGAGGCTTTACTGTCCAGAGTGTCAGGTCCAGCTGGGGCTGCGTCTGCTCAGGACGAGATCTCTACACAATTCACACTTTGCTCTCTGCTGCGATCACGGATCTGGGCCAGGAGCAAACAATGTGAATATCCTGGGGGCCATAGGGCAGAGTACAAGGACAATGCTCTCCTGGACACAGCGAGGACGACACCATACAGCACAGGGTATGTGCACACGTTGCAGATTGGTCTGCAGAATTTCCTGTCCTTTTTATTTGCAGATTTACTGCAGTTTTTGTGCGGATTCCTATAATGGAGCAGGTCTCAAAACGCAGATCTGCACAAAAGAAATGACATGCTGCAGTTTTAAATCCGCGCCAAATCTGCGCGGAAAAATCTGCAGCATGTGCACTGCGTTTTTTGATTTCTATTGACTAGAATGGTACTGTACATCACTTGCAGTTCTGCTGCGGATCCGCAGGGCAAAATCTGCAACAGAATCCGCAACGTGTGCACATACCCACTGCAGATCACCAAGCGCTCACAAGCTAGCTGTCTACCACAAGAGCCGTCCATCACAGTCTGCCACACTTATCCCCCCAACATTATACTGAAAATAATCATCCTATAGATATGAGACCGAATGGCCGACAGATAAGTGACGCCACAATGCGGCGCTGCAGACTGCGGAGGTCTCGTCATCAGGTGGAGGAAAGAGACTGAGCAGAGAGGGAAGAGACAGACACCATAATCAGCGCAGAGAAGTGGTGGGAAAGCGCTATTGTCCCAATATCCATGTGAGATCACAGACCTGATGCCCCCTGTATCCAGTCTGTGCGGTGGGATCTGTATCCAATCTGTGCGGTGGGATCAGTGTCCTGTCTGTGCGGTGGGATCTGTGTCCTGTCTGTGCGGTGGGATCTGTGTCCTGTCTGTGCGGTGGGATCTGTGTCCTGTCTGTGCGGTGGGATCTGTGTCCTGTCTGTGCGGTGGGATCTGTATCCAGTCTGTGCGGTGGGATCTGTGTCCGGTCTGTGCGGTGGGATCTGTGTCCAATCTGTGCGGTGGGATCTGTGTCCTGTCTGTGCGGTGGGATCTGTGTCCGGTCTGTGCGGTGGGATCTGTGTCCGGTCTGTGCGGTGGGATCTGTGTCCGGTCTGTGCGCTGGCATCTGTGTCCGGTCTGTGCGGTGGGATCTGTGTCCGGTCTGTGCGGTGGGATCTTTGTCCGGTCTGTGCGGTGGGATCTGTGTCCGGTCTGTGCGGTGGGATCTGTGTCCTGTCTGTGCGGTGGGATCTGTGTCCGGTCTGTGCGGTGGGATCTGTGTCCGGTCTGTGCGGTGGGATCTGTGTCCTGTCTGTGCGCTGGCATCTGTGTCCTGTCTGTGCGGTGGGATCTGTATCCAGTCTGTGCGGTGGGATCTGTGTCCGATCTGTGCGGTGGGATCTGTGTCCTGTCTGTGCGGTGGGATCTGTGTCCGGTCTGTGCGGTGGGATCTGTGTCCGGTCTGTGCGGTGGGATCTGTGTCCGGTCTGTGCGCTGGCATCTGTGTCCGGTCTGTGCGGTGGGATCTGTGTCCGGTCTGTGCGGTGGGATCTTTGTCCGGTCTGTGCGGTGGGATCTGTGTCCGGTCTGTGCGGTGGGATCTGTGTCCTGTCTGTGCGGTGGGATCTGTGTCCGGTCTGTGCGGTGGGATCTTTGTCCGGTCTGTGCGGTGGGATCTGTGTCCTGTCTGTGCGGTGGGATCTGTGTCCTGTCTGTGCGGTGGGATCTGTGTCCGGTCTGTGCGGTGGGATCTGTGTCCGGTCTGTGCGGTGGGATCTGTGTCCGGTCTGTGCGGTGGGATCTGTGTCCGGTCTGTGCGGTGGGATCTGTGTCCTGTCTGTGCGGTGGGATCTGTGTCCTGTCTGTGCGGTGGGATCTGTGTCCTGTCTGTGCGGTGGGATCTGTGCCCGGTCTGTGCGGTGGGATCTGTGCCCGGTCTGTGCGGTGGGATCTGTGCCCTGTCTGTGCGGTGGGATCTGTGCCCGGTCTGTGCGGTGGGATCTGTGCCCGGTCTGTGCGGTGGGATCTGTGTCCCGGTCTGTGCGGTGGGATCTGTGTCCGGTCTGTGCGGTGGGATCTGTGTCCGGTCTGTGCGGTGGGATCTGTGTCCGGTCTGTGCGGTGGGATCTGTGTCCGGTCTGTGCGGTGGGATCTGTGTCCGGTCTGTGCGGTGGGATCTGTGTCCGGTCTGTGCGGTGGGATCTGTGTCCGTCTGTGCGGTGGGATCTGTGTCCGATCTGTGCGGTGGGATCTGTGTCCGATCTGTGCGGTGGGATCTGTGTCCGGTCTGTGCGGTGGGATCTGTGTCCGTCTGTGCGGTGGGATCTGTGTCCGGTCTGTGCGGTGGGATCTGTGTCCGGTCTGTGCGGTGGGATCTGTGTCCGATCTGTGCGGTGGGATCTGTGTCCGATCTGTGTGGTGGGATGTGTGTCCGATCTGTGCGGTGGGATCTGTGTCCGGTCTGTGCGGTGGGATCTGTGTCCGATCTGTGCGGTGGGATCTGTGTCCGGTCTGCGCGGTGGGATCTGTGTCCCGTCTGTGCGGTGGGATCTGTGTCCGATCTGTGCGGTGGGATCTGTGTCTGGTCTGTGTGGTGGGATCTGTGTCCGGTCTGTGCGGTGGGATCTGTGTCTGGTCTGTGTGGTGGGATCTTTGTCCGGTCTGTGCGGTGGGATCTGTGTCCGGTCTGTGCGGTGGGATCAGTGTCCTGTCTGCGCGGTGGGATCTGTGTCCGGTCTGTGCGGTGGGATCTGTGTCCCGTCTGCGCGGTGGGATCTGTGTCCTGTCTGGCGGTGGGATCTGTGCCCGGTCTGTGCGGTGGGATCTTTGTCCAGTCTGTGCGGTGGGATCTGCGTCCGGTCTGTGCGGTGGGATCTGTGTCCTGTCTGCGCGTGGGATCTGTGCCCGTCTGTGCGGTGGGATCTGTGTCCGGTCTGTGCGGTGGATCTGTGTCCCGTCTGCGCGGTGGGATCTGTGTCCTGTCTGCGCGGTGGGATCTGTGCCCGGTCTGTGCGGTGGGATCTTTGTCCAGTCTGTGCGGTGGGATCTGCGTCCGGTCTGTGCGGTGGGATCTGTGTCCTGTCTGCGCGGTGGGATCTGTGCCCGGTCTGTGCGGTGGGATCTGTGTCCGGTCTGTGGTGTTTACATGAGTGCAGGTTTAGCAGCTCCTCACATTGCAGGGATCAGTTTCTGTAGGACGGCTTTTGTGTTGTCCATCTGTTGGGCTGGAGCAGATACAATTCTAATCAAGGGTCCGGCTGTAGACAATGGACATTGTCATATCTTTCGGGTGGGCTCGGTCCCCTCTAAGGGTCGCTGGTACGTCGCTACATGGTCGGTAGTAAGTTGTCAAACAGGCAGATCTACTCAACGATGCAGCAACGATACGGCGATCCGTATAACGACCTTGGGACCTTGTCACAGCAGCGATTCTGACAAAGACAAAGTTCTGAGTCGCCAACGAGGTTTCTCGTCGTTTTTATGGCGTCAAACACAGCGATGCGTGCTGGCCAGCGGGACACCAACCATCAAAAAATGGCCTAGGACATTCCAGCACGATCAGCGATATCGCAGCCGGGTGCCGGTTGCCGCTATGTGTCACACGTAGCAAGATCGCTGGCGAGGTTGCTGCTGCGTCACAAAACCTGCGACGTTTCAGCGATCTCGCTATGTGTGAAGTAAGGTCTGTGGTTGGTCAATTGGTTTCTGATTACCAGAGACAGCAATAACGCCGGTGTCAACCACAGTTCATATTGGACCAAAATCACCAATTAGAAATACAATATACAGCAAAGATGAAAATTATAAAACATAACTTTTAATATATATTGGAAATAAAATCACAATAGTGAGTCACCCAATCAATAAAAGAGAGAAAAGTGCTACTTGGTCAGACAGTCAATATACAATTGACATGGAGGAGACTGGCACTATCGGATACAAATTGACCCCTCAATGCAACAGAGGAGGCAAAAGGATTCAATAGTTACAGCCAAAAGAGATCACAATATAACCAAACAAGTGTCCAAGGCTGTGAACAAGAATGTACATATAATATACACCATAAAAACATATGTGATAGAAAAAAGGAACATCTCACCGCCAGTATGAAGAGGTAACGGGAGCCATTGCAGGAATCTCATAGAGTGCGATGGATCCCTGGTGCGTTGAAGGGGAAGACAATACCCTGTCAATCCCTATGGGGCTATCATAATACTGACCCCCAAGCTCCCGCCCTGACAAGGGCAGTCCACATCTAGCCCTGTCATACAAAAAGCCCTGCACTTTCCTTGGAAAGATGTCCCAATGCGTTTCCTTCAAGCCTATTCATCAGGGGACTAGCTTGTAAATAAAGCGCTAAAAATTTAGGCCGTAGCATAGGTTGTGCTTTAGTTTAGGCTGTAGCTCTTGTTGTGCCTTAGTTTAGCTGTAGCTCTGGTTGGGCCTTAGTTTAGGCTGTAGCTCTTGTTGTGCCTTAGTTTAGGCTGTAGCTCTGGTTGGGCCTTAGTTTAGGCTGGAGCTCGGGTTGTGCCTTAGTTTAGGCCGGAGATTGGGTTGTGCCTTAGTTTAGGCTGTAGCTTGGGTTGTGCCTTAGTTTAGGTTTAGCTCGGGTTGTGCCTTAGTTTAGGCCATAGCTCGAGTTGTGCCTTAGTTTAGGCCGGAGCTCTGGTTGTGCCTTAGTTTAGGCCGGAGCTCGGGTTGTGCCTTAGTTTAGGCTATAGCTCAGGTTGTGCTTTAGTTTAGGCCGGAGCTCCGGTTGGGCCTTAGTTTAGGCTGGAGCTCGGGTTGTACCTTAGTTTAGGCCGGAGATTGGGTTGTGCCTTAGTTTAGGCTGTAGCTCGGGTTGTGCCTTAGTTTAGGTTGTAGCTCGGGTTGTGCCTTAGTTTAGGCCATAGCTCGGGTTGTGCCTTAGTTTTGCCCGGAGCTTGGGTTGTGCCTTAGTTTAGGCTATAGCTCGGGTTGTGCCTTAGTTTAGGCTGTAGCTCGGGTTGTGCCTTAGTTTAGGCCAGAGCTCGGGTTGTGCCTTAGTGTAGGGAAGGCTGTAGCTCGGGTTGTACCTTAGTGTAGGGAAGGCTGTAGCTCGGGTTGGGCCTTAGTTTAGGCTGTAGCTCAGGTTGTATCTCAGTTTAGGCCGTAGCTCGGGTTGTGCCTTAGTTTAGGCTGTAGCTCGGGTTGTGCCTTAGTTTAGTCTGTAGCTCGGGTTGTATCTCAGTTTAGGCCAGAGCTCAGGTTGTATCTCAGTTTAGGCTGTAGATGGGGTTGTGCCTTAGTTTAGGCTGGAGCTCGAGTTGTGCCTTAGTTTAGGCTGTAGCTCTTGTTGTGCCTTAGTTTAGGCTGTAGCTCTGGTTGGGCCTTAGTTTAGGCTGTAGCTCTTGTTGTGCCTTAATTTAGGCTGTAGCTCTGGTTGGGCCTTAGTTTAGGCTGGAGCTCGGGTTGTGCCTTAGTTTAGGCCGGAGATTGGGTTGTGCCTTAGTTTAGGCTGTAGCTTGGGTTGTGCCTTAGTTTAGGTTGTAGCTCGGGTTGTGCCTTAGTTTAGGCCATAGCTCGAGTTGTGCCTTAGTTTAGGCCGGAGCTCTGGTTGTGCCTTAGTTTAGGCCGGAGCTCGGGTTGTGCCTTAGTTTAGGCTATAGCTCAGGTTGTGCTTTAGTTTAGGCCGGAGCTCCGGTTGGGCCTTAGTTTAGGCTGGAGCTCGGGTTGTACCTTAGTTTAGGCCGGAGATTGGGTTGTGCCTTAGTTTAGGCTGTAGCTCGGGTTGTGCCTTAGTTTAGGTTGTAGCTCGGGTTGTGCCTTAGTTTAGGCCATAGCTCGGGTTGTGCCTTAGTTTTGCCCGGAGCTTGGGTTGTGCCTTAGTTTAGGCTATAGCTCGGGTTGTGCCTTAGTTTAGGCTGTAGCTCGGGTTGTGCCTTAGTTTAGGCCAGAGCTCGGGTTGTGCCTTAGTTTTGTCTGGAACTCGGGTTGTGCCTTAGTTTAGGCTATAGCTCGGGTTGTGCCCTAGTTTAGGCCAGAGCTCGGTTGTATCTTAGTTTAGGCTGTAGCTTAGGTTGTGCTTTAGTTTAGGCTGTAGCTCGGGTTGTACCTTAGTTTAGGCCGTAGTTCAGGTTGTATCTTGGTTTAGGCCGTAGCTCAGGTTGTACCTTAGTAGCTTGGGCTGTACCTTAGTTTAGGCTGTAGCTCGGGCTGTATCTTAGTTTAGGCTGTAGATCGGGTTGTACCTTAGTGTAGGGAAGGCTGTAGCTCGGGTTGTGCCCTAGTTTAGGCCGGAGCTCGGGTTGTATCTCAGTTTAGGCTGTAGCTCGGGTTGTATCTCAGTTTAGGCCGGAGCTCGGGTTATGCCTTAGTTTAGGCCGGAGCTCGGGTTGTGCCTTAGTTTAGGCTGTAGATCGGGTTGTATCTCAGTTTAGGCTGTAGCTCGGGTTGTATCTCAGTTTAGGCCGTAGCTCGGGTTGTATCTCAGTATAGGCCAGAGCTTGGGTTGTATCTCAGTTTAGGCTGTAGATCGGGTTGTGCCTTAGTTTAGGCTGTAGCTCTGGTTGGGCCTTAGTTTAGGCTGTAGCTCTTGTTGTGCCTTAGTTTAGGCTGTAGCTCTGGTTGGGCCTTAGTTTAGGCTGGAGCTCGGGTTGTGCCTTAGTTTAGGCTGGAGATTGGGTTGTGCCTTAGTTTAGGCTGTAGCTCGGGTTGTGCCTTAGTTTAGGTTGTAGCTCGGGTTGTGCCTTAGTTTAGGCCATAGCTCGGGTTGTGCCTTAGTTTAGGCCGGAGCTCTGGTTGTGCCTTAGTTTAGGCCAGAGCTCGGGTTGTGCCTTAGTTTAGGCTATAGCTCAGGTTGTGCTTTAGTTTAGGCCGGAGCTCCGGTTGGGCCTTAGTTTAGGCTGGAGCTCGGGTTGTACCTTAGTTTAGGCCGAGATTGGGTTGTGCCTTAGTTTAGGCTGTAGCTTGGGTTGTGCCTTAGTTTAGGTTGTAGCTCAGGTTGTGCCTTAGTTTAGGCCATAGCTCGGGTTGTGCCTTAGTTTTGCCCGGAGCTCGGGTTGTGCCTTAGTTTAGGCTATAGCTCGGGTTGTGCCTTAGTTTAGGCTGTAGCTCGGGTTGTGCCTTAGTTTAGGCCAGAGCTCGGGTTGTGCCTTAGTTTTGTCCGGAACTCGGGTTGTGCCTTAGTTTAGGCTATAGCTCGGGTTGTGCCCTAGTTTAGGCCGGAGCTCGGTTGTATCTTAGTTTAGGCTGTAGCTTAGGTTGTGCTTTAGTTTAGGCTGTAGCTCGGGTTGTACCTTAGTTTAGGCCTGTAGTTCAGGTTGTATCTTGGTTTAGGCCGTAGCTCAGGTTGTACCTTAGTAGCTTGGGCTGTACCTTAGTTTAGGCTGTAGCTCGGGCTGTATCTTAGTTTAGGCTGTAGCTCGGGTTGTACCTTAGTGTAGGGAAGGCTGTAGCTTGGGTTGTGCCCTAGTTTAGGCCGGAGCTCGGGTTGTATCTCAGTTTAGGCTGTAGCTCGGGTTGTATCTCAGTTTAGGCCGGAGCTCGGGTTGTGCCTTAGTTTAGGCCGGAGCTCGGGTTGTGCCTTAGTTTAGGCTGTAGCTCGGGTTGTATCTCAGTTTAGGCTGTAGCTCGGGTTGTATCTCAGTTTAGGGCTGTAGCTCGGGTTGTGCATTAGTTTAGTCTGTAGCTCGGGTTGTATCTCAGTTTAGGCTGTAGCTCGGATTGTATCTCAGTTTAGGCTGTAGCTCCGGTGTTGTATCTCAGTTTAGGCCGTAGCTCGGGTTGTATCTCAGTTTAGGCGAGCTCGGGTTGTATCTTAGTTTAGGCTATAGCTCGGGTTGTGCATTAGTTTAGGGCGTAGCTCGGGTTGTATCTCAGTTTAGGCCATAGCTCGGGTTGTATCTAGTTTAGGCCGTAGCTCGGGTTGTATCTCAGTTTAGGCCGGAGCTCGGGTTGTATCTCAGTTTAGGCCGTAGCTCGGGTTGTATCTCAGTTTAGGCCGGAGCTCGGGTTGTATCTCAGTTTAGGCCGGAGCTCGGGTTGTATCTCAGTTTAGGCCGTAGCTCGGGTTGTATCTCAGTTTAGGCCGGAGCTCGGGTTGTATCTCAGTTTAGGCCGTAGCTCGGGTTGTATCTCAGTTTAGGCCGGAGCTCGGGTTGTATCTCAGTTTAGGCCGTAGCTCGGGTTGTATCTCAGTTTAGGCCGTAGCTCGGGTTGTATCTCAGTTTAGGCCGTAGCTCGGTTGTATCTCAGTTTAGGCCGTAGCTCGGGTTGTATCTCAGTTTAGGCCGTAGCTCGGGTTGTATCTCAGTTTAGGCGTAGCTCGGTTGTATCTCAGTTTAGGCCGTAGCTCGGGTTGTATCTCAGTTTAGGCCGTAGCTCGGGTTGTATCTCAGTTTAGGCGTAGCTCGGTTGTATCTCAGTTAGGCCGTAGCCGGGTTGTATCTCAGTTTAGGCCGTAGTTCGGTTGTATCTAGTTTAGGCCGTAGCTCGGGTTGTATCTCAGTTTAGGCCGTAGCTCGGTTGTATCTCAGTTTAGGCGTAGCTCGGTTGTATCTCAGTTTAGGCCGTAGCTCGGGTTGTATCTCAGTTTAGGCCGTAGCTCGGGTTGTATCTCAGTTTAGGCCGTAGCTCGGTTGTATCCATTAGCCGTAGCTCGGGTTGTATCTCAGTTTAGGCCGAGCTCGGTTGTATCTCAGTTTAGGCCGAGCTCGGGTTGTATCTCAGTTTAGGCCGTAGCTCGGGTTGTATCTCAGTTTAGGCCGTAGCTCGGGTTGTATCTCAGTTTAGGCCGTAGCTCGGGTTGTATCTCAGTTTAGGCCGTAGCTCGGGTTGATCTCAGTTTAGGCGTAGCTCGGTTGTATCTCAGTTAGGCGTAGCTCGGGTTGTATCTCAGTTTAGGCCGTAGCTGGGTTGTATCTCAGTTTAGGCCGTAGCTCGGTTGTATCTCAGTTTAGGCCGTAGCTCGGTTGTATCTCAGTTTAGGCCGTACTCGGGTTGTATCTCAGTTTAGGCCGTAGCTCGGTTGTATCTCAGTTTAGGCCGTAGCTCGGGTTTATCTCAGTTTAGCCGTAGCTCGGGTTTATCTCAGTTTAGGCCGAGCTCGGTTTTATCTCAGTTTAGGCCGGAGCTCGGGTTGTATCTCAGTTTAGGCCGTAGCTCGGGTTGTATCTCAGTTTAGGCCGTAGCTGGGTTGTATCCAGTTTAGGCCGTAGCTCGGTTGTATCTCAGTTAGGCCGTAGCTCGGTTGTATCTCAGTTTAGGCCGTAGCTCGGGTTGTATCAGTTTAGGCCGTAGCTCGGTGTATCTCAGTTTAGGCCGTAGCTCGGGTTGTATCTCAGTTTAGGCCGTAGCTCGGGTTGTATCTCAGTTTAGGCCGTAGCTCGGTTGTATCTCAGTTTAGGCCGTAGCTCGGGTTGTATCTCAGTTTAGGCCGTAGCTCGGGTTGTATCTCAGTTTAGGCGTAGCTGGTTGTATCTCAGTTTAGGCCGGAGCTCAGTTGTATCTCAGTTTAGGCGTAGCTCGGTTGTATCTCAGTTTAGGCCGTAGCTCGGGTTGTATCTCAGTTTAGGCGTAGCTCGGGTTGTATCTCAGTTAGGCTGTAGCTCGGGTTTATCTCAGTTTAGGCCGAGCTCGGGTTGTATCCAGTTTAGTCTGTAGCTCGGGTTGTATCTCAGTTTAGGCCGTAGCTCGGGTTTTATCTCAGTTTAGGCCGGAGCTCGGGTTGTATCTCAGTTTAGCTGTAGCTCGGTTGTATCTCAGTTTAGGCCGTAGCTCGGGTTGTATCTCAGTTAGGCCGGAGCTCGGGTTTATCTCATTTAGGCTGTAGCTCGGGTTTATCTCAGTTTAGGCCGAGCTCGGGTTGTATCTCAGTTTAGGCCGAGCTCGGGTTGTATCTCAGTTTAGGCTGTAGCTCGGGTTTTATCTCAGTTAGCCGGACTCGGGTTGTATCTCAGTTTAGGCCGTAGCTCGGTGTATCTCGTTTAGGCTGTAGCTCGGGTTGTATCTCAGTTTAGGCCGAGCTCGGTTTGTATCTCAGTTTACGTAGCTCGGTTGTATCTCAGTTTAGGCGAGCTCGGTTGTCCTATTTAGGCTATAGCTCGGGTGTATTAGTTTAGTCTGTAGCTCGGGTTGTATCTCAGTTTAGGCCGTACTCGGTTTATCTCAGTTTAGGCCGAGCTCGGTTGTATCTCAGTTTAGGCTGTAGCTCGGGTTGTATCTCAGTTTAGGCCGTAGCTCGGTTGTATCTCAGTTTAGTCGTAGCTCGGTGTATCTCAGTTTAGGCCGTAGCTCGGGTTTATCTCAGTTAGGCCGGAGCTCGGTTGTATCTCAGTTTAGGCTGTACTCGGGTTGTATCTCAGTTTAGGCCGTAGCTCGGGTTGTATCTCAGTTTAGCCGAGCTCGTTGTATCTCAGTTTAGGCGTAGCTCGGTGTATCTCAGTTAGCCGTAGCTCGGTTGTATCTCAGTTTAGGCGAGCTCGGGTTATCTCAGTTTAGGCGTAGCTCGGTTGTATCTCAGTTTAGGCCGAGCTCGGTTTATCTCAGTTTAGCTGTAGCTCGGGTTGTATCTCAGTTTAGCCGAGCTCGGGTTGTATCCAGTTAGTCTTACTCGGTTGTATCTCAGTTTAGGCCGTAGCTCGGTTTTATCTCAGTTTAGCCGACTCGGTTGTATCTAGTTAGTCTGAGCTCGGGTTGTATCTCAGTTAGGCCGTAGCTCGGTTTATCTCAGTTTAGGCGAGCTCGGTTGTATCTCAGTTAGGCTGTAGTCGGTGTATCTCAGTTTAGGCGTAGCTCGGTGTATCTCAGTTTAGGCCGGAGCTCGGTTGTATCTCAGTTAGGCTGTAGCTCGGGTTTTATCTCAGTTAGGCCGAGCTCGGTTGTTCTCATTTAGGCGTAGCTCGGGTTGTATTCATTTAGCTGTAGCTCGGTTGTATCTCAGTTTAGGCCGAGCTCGTTTTACTCGTTAGCGTAGCTCGGGTTGTATCTCAGTTTAGCCGAGCTCGGGTTGTCTTAGTTTAGGCTATAGCTCGGGTTGTGCATTAGTTTAGTCGTAGCTCGGGTTGTATCTCAGTTTAGGCGTAGCTCGGGTTTATCTCAGTTTAGGCCGAGCTCGGGTTGTATCTCAGTTTAGGCCGTAGCTCGGGTTGTATCTCAGTTTAGGCTGTAGCTCGGGTTGTATCTCAGTTTAGGCCGGAGCTCGGTTGTATCTCAGTTTAGTCTGTAGCTCGGGTTGTATCTCAGTTTAGGCCGAGCTCGGGTTGTTCTAGTTTAGGCTATAGCTCGGGTTGTCTAGTTTAGCTGTAGCTCGGGTTGTATCTCAGTTTAGGCCGTAGCTCGGGTTGTATCTCAGTTTAGGCCGTAGCTCGGGTTGTATCTCAGTTTAGGCTGTAGCTCGGGTTGTATCTCAGTTTAGGCCGTAGCTCGGGTTGTATCTCAGTTTAGTCTGTAGCTCGGGTTGTATCTCAGTTTAGGCCGTAGCTCGGGTTGTATCTCAGTTTAGGCCGTAGCTCGGGTTGTATCTCAGTTTAGGCCGTAGCTCGGGTTGTATCTCAGTTTAGGCCGTAGCTCGGTTTATCTCAGTTTAGGCCGTAGCTCGGGTTGTATCTCAGTTTAGGCTGTAGCTCGGGTTGTATCTCAGTTTAGGCCGGAGCTCGGGTTGTATCTCAGTTTAGGCCGTAGCTCGGGTTGTATCTCAGTTTAGGCCGAGCTCGGGTTGTATCTCAGTTTAGGCCGGAGCTCGGGTTGTATCTCAGTTTAGGCTGTAGCTCGGGTTGTATCTCAGTTTAGGCCGTAGCTCGGTTGTATCTCAGTTTAGGCCGTAGCTCGGGTTGTATCTCAGTTTAGGCCGTAGCTCGGGTTGTATCTCAGTTTAGGCCGTAGCTCGGGTTGTATCTCAGTTTAGGCCGTAGCTCGGGTTGTATCTCAGTTTAGGCTGTAGCTCGGGTTGTATCTCAGTTTAGGCGTAGCTCGGTTGTATCTCAGTTTAGGCTGTAGCTCGGGTTGTATCTCAGTTTAGGCCGAGCTCGGGTTGTATCTCAGTTTAGGCCGTAGCTCGGGTTTATCTCAGTTTAGGCCGGAGCTCGGGTTGTATCTCAGTTTAGGCCGTAGCTCGGGTTGTATCTCAGTTTAGGCCGTAGCTCGGGTTGTATCTCAGTTTAGGCCGAGCTCGGGTTGTATCTCAGTTTAGGCCGTAGCTCGGTTGTATCTCAGTTTAGGCCGTAGCTCGGTTGTATCTCAGTTTAGGCCGAGCTCGGGTTGTATCTCAGTTTAGGCCGTAGCTCGGTTGTATCTCAGTTTAGGCCGGAGCTCGGGTTGTATCTCAGTTTAGGCCGTAGCTCGGGTTGTATCTCAGTTTAGGCCGGAGCTTGGGTTGTATCTCAGTTTAGGCCGAGCTCGGTTGTATCTCAGTTTAGCCGTAGCTCGGGTTGTATCCAGTCTAGGCCGAGCTGGGTTGTATCTCAGTTTAGGCCGTAGCTCGGGTTGTATCTCAGTTTAGGCGTAGCTCGGGTTTGTATCTCAGTTTAGGCCGGAGCTTGGGTTGTATCTCAGTTTAGGCCGTAGCTCGGGTTGTACTCAGTTTAGGCCGTAGCTCGGGTTGTATCTCAGTTTAGGCCGTAGCTCGGGTTGTATCTCAGTTTAGGCCGTACACGGTTGTACTCAGTTTAGGCCGTAGCTCGGTTGTATCTCAGTTTAGGCCGAGCTCGGGTTGTATCTCAGTTAGGCCGTAGCTCGGTTGTATCTACAGTTTCGGCCTAGCTCGGGTTGTATCTCGTTAGGCCGTCGCTCGGGTGTTCTCAGTTTAGGCCGTAGCTCGGTTGTATCTCAGTTTAGGCCGAGCACGGTTGTATCTCAGTTAGGCGTGCTCGGGTTTTTCTCAGTTAGGCCGAGGTCGGTGGTTGAAAATCTCAGATTACAGCCTGGACTCGGGGTTTGGATCCGTTAGGAGGGCGTACCGGGTTGTATCTCCGATTAAGGCCGTAGCTCGGTTGCATCCAGCGAGGGGTAGCTCATTTTCTCAGTTTAGCCGTAGCTCGGGTTGTATCTCAGTTTAGCCGTAGCTCGGGTTGTATCTCAGTTTAGGCCGTGTGCCATCTGATGACAATATAACAGTGATTCTATTTGCTGTAGTACGCACATTGACCACCAGAGGACGCGGGTCCCAATGCTCGCTGCGCGGTACAGCCTCCAGCCGCCAGGTGTCGCTGTTGTCACGCTGCTCCTCCTCGGTCCTCCGGCCAGCAGGGTCGCTGTAGTGGCCGTCCTCTCCGGCAGGTTCTCTGTTGTGTCTCCCGCGCTGTGAGGCGGCGGTGGCTGAGGATGGCGGTGAGCGGGCGCTGCGCACGGAGCTGGCGGAGGCGGTGTCCGGCTGCCGGGTGCTGGTGGTCGGGCCGGAGGGATCGGGTGCGAGTTACTGAAGAACCTTCACTCACCGGATTCACCAACCTGGACTGTGAGGAACCGGGAGGGAGCGGGAACCGGGGCCATTGTCCACTCCCCGAAACAGCCCCTGCAGAGCATCGCAGCCGAGGGGGGGAGGGCTCCATCCTGCAGAGCATCGCAGCCGAGGGGGAGGCTCCATCTCTGCAGAGCATCGCAGCCGAGGGGGGGAGGGCTCCATCTCTGCAGAGCATCGCAGCCGAGGGGGGAGGGCTCCATCTCTGCAGAGCATCGCAGCCGAGGGGGGAGGGCTCCATCTCTGCAGAGCATCGCAGCCGAGGGGGGAGGGCTCCATCTCTGCAGAGCATCGCAGCCGAGGGGGGAGGGCTCCATCTCTGCAGAGCATCGCAGCCGAGGGGGAGGGCTCCATCTCTGCAGAGCATGCAGCCGAGGGAGGCTCATCCGCAGGCATGCACCGAGGGAGGGCTCCATCTCTGCAGAGCATCGCAGCCGAGGGGGAGGGCTCAATCTCTGCAGAGCATTGCAGCCGAGGGAGGGCTCAGTCTCTGCAGAGCATTGCAGCCGAGGGAGGGCTCCATCTCTGCAGAGCATCGCAGCTGGGGGGAGGGCTCCATCTCTGCAGAGCATCGCAGCCGGGGGGAGGGCTCCATCTCTGCAGAGCATCGCAGCCAGGGGAGAGGGCTCCATCTCTGCAGAGCATCGCAGCCAGGGGGGAGGGAGCTCCATCTCTGCAGAGCATCGCAGCCAGGGGGAGGGAGCTCCATCTCTGCAGAGCATCGCAGCCGGGGGGGGAGGAGAGGGCTCCATCTCTGCAGAGCATCACAGCCGGGGAGGGGGCTCCATCTCTGCAGAGCATGGCAGCCGGGGGAGGGAGGCTCCATCTCTGCAGAGCATCGCAGCCGAGGGAGGGGTCCATCTCTGCAGAGCATCGCAGCCTGGGGGGAGAGGCTCCATCTCTGCAGAGCATCGCAGCCGGGGGAGAGGGCTCCATCTCTGCAGTGCATCGCAGCCGGGGGGAGGGGCTCCATCTCTGCAGAGCATCGCAGCCGGGGGAGGGGGCTCCATCTCTGCAGAGCATCGCAGCCGGGGAGGGGGCTCCATCTCTGAAGAGCATCGCAGCCGGGGAGGGGGCTCCATCTCTGCAGAGCATCGCAGCCGGGGAGGGGGCTCCATCTCTGCAGAGCATCGCAGCCGGGGAGGGGGCTCCATCTCTGCAGAGCATCGCAGCCGGGGAGGGGGCTCCATCTCTGCAGAGCATCGCAGCCGGGGAGGGGGCTCCATCTCTGCAGAGCATCGCAGCCGGGGAGGGGGCTCCATCTCTGCAGAGCATCGCAGCCGGGGAGGGGGCTCCATCTCTGCAGAGCATCGCAGCCGGGGAGGGGGCTCCATCTCTGCAGAGCATCGCAGCCGGGGAGGGGGCTCCATCTCTGCAGAGCATCGCAGCCGGGGAGAGGGGGCTCCATCTCTGCAGAGCATCCAGCCGGGAGGGGCTCCATCTCTGCAGAGCATCGCAGCCGGTGGTGGAGGGGGCTCCATCTCTGCAGAGCATCGCAGCCTGGGGGGGAGAGGGCTCCATCTCTGCAGAGCATCGCAGCCGGGGAGAGGACTCCATCTGCAGAGCATCGCAGCCTGGGAGGGGGCTCCATCTCTGCAGAGCATCGCAGCCTGGGAGGGGGCTCCATCTCTGCAGAGCATCGCAGCCGAGGAGTGTGCTCCATCTCTGCAGAGCATCGCAGCAGGGGGAGGGGGCTCCATCTCTGCAGAGCATCACAGCCGGGGAGGGGGCTCCATCTCTGCAGAGCATGGCAGCCGGGGGAGGAGGAATCCATCTCTGCAGAGCATCGCAGCTGAGGGAGGGGGGCTCCATCTCTGTAGAGCATCACAGCCGGGGAGGGGGCTCCATCTCTGCAGAGCATCACAGCCGGGGAGGGGGCTCCATCTCTGCAGAGCATCGCATAGGGGGAGGGGGCTCCATCTCTGCAGAGCATCGCAGACGGGGGAGGGGGGCTCCATCTCTGCAGAGCATCGCAGCTGGGGGAGAGGGCTCCATCTCGCAGAGCATCGCAGCAGGGAGGAGGGGGTTCCATCTCTGCAGAGCATCGCAGCCGGGGGAGGGGCTCCATCTCTGCAGAGCATCGCAGCTGGAGGAGTGGGTTCCATCTATGCAGAGCATCGCAGCTGGAGGAGTGGTTTCCATCTATGCAGAGCATCGCAGCCGGGGAGGGGGCTCCATCTCTGCAGAGCATCGCAGCCGGGGGAGGGGGCTCCATCTGCAGAGCATCGCAGCCGGGGGAGGGGGCTCCATCTCTGCAGAGCATCGCAGCCGGGGGGAGGGGGCTCCATCTCTGCAGAGCATCACAGCCGGGGAGGGGGCTCCATCTCTGCAGAGCATGGCAGCCGGGGGAGGGGGACTCCATCTCTGCAGAGCATCGCAGCTGGGGGAGGGGTGCTCCATCTCTGTAGAGCATCACAGCCGGAGGGAGGGGGCTCCATCTCTGCAGAGCATCGCAGCCGGGGGGAGAGGCTCCATCTCTGCAGAGCATTATGGGGAGGGGGCTCCATCTCTGCAGAGCATCGCAGCCGGGGAGGGGGCTCCATCTCTGCAGGGCTTCGCAGCGGGGGGGAGGGGCTCCATCTCTGCAGAGCATCACAGCCGGGTGAAGGGGGCTCCATCTTTGTGGGGGAGGGGGCTCCATCTCTGCAGAGCATCGCAGCCGGAGTGAGGGGGCTCCATCTCTGCAGGGCATCGCAGCCGGAGAAGGGGCTCCTTCTCTGCAGGCATTGCAGCTGGGGAGGGCTCTGTCTCTGCAGGCAGAGGGGTCTCTTCAGAACGATGTGCTTATCTGCTCTCCCCCTTGTCTTCTGCTCTCTCGGCGTTGCCTCCATAATTCTGGTGTTTTTCCTTTGTTCTAGATGATCTGACACATTGACGTCAGTAACCTAAACCGCAATTTCTGTCCAGAAGGTCATCAAAGGCGCAGTAAGGTCGCCGTCGTGGGTCATGTGACCCGCGTACGCGGCGCTCTGTGACCCGCTGGCTCTGTGACCCGCTGCGCTCTGTGACCCGCTGGCTGTGACCGCACCTGGCTCTTTGACGCGACGCTGGGCTCTGTGACCGGCGGACGCTGGGCTGACCGAGTGTCTGACCGGCGGACTGGCTCTGGCCGCGGCCTGTCTGTACCGGAGCTGGGCTCTGTGACCGCGGACGCTGGGCTCTGTCCGGACGCGGCGGACGCGCTGGCTCTGTGACCGCGACGCTGGGCTCTGTGACCGGCGGACGCTGGGCTCTGTGACCGGCGGCTCTGTACCGCGTGGCTCTGTGACCGGCGGACGCTGGGCTCTGTGACCGGCGGACGCTGGGCCTGTGACCGCGACGCTGGGCTCTGTGACCGGCGGACGCTGGGCTCTGTGACCGGCGGACGCTGGGCTTGACCGCGCTGGTCTGGACCGGCGGACGCTGGGCTCTGTGACCGGCGGACGCTGGGCTCTGTGACCGCGAGCTGGCTCTGTGACCGCGGACGCTGGGCTCTGTGACCGGCGGACGCTGGGCTCTGTGACCGGCGGACTGCTGGGCTCTGTGACCGGCGGACGCTGGGCTCTGTGACCGGCGGACGCTGGGCTCTGTGACCGGCGGACGCTGGGCTCTGTGACCGGCGGACGCTGGGCTCTGTGACCGCGGACGCGGGCTCTGTGACCGCGACCTGGGCTCTGTGACCGCGGACGCTGGGCTCTGTGACCGCGGACGCTGGGCTCTGTGGACCGGCGGACGCGGGGCTCTGTGACCGGCGGACGGCACGCGGGCTCTGGACCGGCGGACGCGGGCTCTGTGACCGGCGGACGCGGGGCCCTCGGTGTGACCGGCGGACGCGGGCTCTGTAGGGACCGGCGGACGCGGCGCGGCCTGTGACCGGCGGACGCGGCGCCCTGTGACCGGCGGACGCGGCGCCCTGTGACCGGCGGACGCGGCGCCCTGTGACCGGCGGACGCGGCGCCCTGTGACCGGCGGACGCGGCGCCCTGTGACCGGCGGACGCGGCGCCCTGTGACCGGCGGACGCGGCGCCCTGTGACCGGCGGACGCGGCGCCCTGTGACCGGCGGACGCGGCGCCCTGTGACCGCGACGCGCGCCCTGTGACCGGACGCGGCCCTGTGACCGGCGACGCTGCGCCTGGACGCGGACGCTGCGCTCTGTGACCGGCGGACGCTGCGCTCTGTGACCGGCTTTCTTTCCTGTTTCTTCCTTAGGTGGCCAAGGAGAGCGTCCTGCAGTTCTGTCCGGGGGCCGGCATCACCGCATATCATGACAGCATAATGAAGTGAGTAGAGCCATTACTGCGCCCCCTGTACCCCCAGCAGTTATGTGACCCCTCAACTCAGTGTGATCCATCGTCCTCCGGGTCCATCAGAGGCGCCCTGATGGGGCCCCCAATACTGCACATAAGAGGTGG
>JARQOD010009509.1:0-31084 GCA_033576555.1 Oophaga sylvatica
AGACAGAGATGATAAAGACAGATGATAGAGACAGAGATGATAGAGACAGAGATAATAGAGACAGAGATGATAGATACAGATGATAGAGACAGAGATGATAGAGACAGGA
This sequence comes from Oophaga sylvatica, assembly GCA_033576555.1. Lineage (NCBI taxonomy): Eukaryota > Metazoa > Chordata > Amphibia > Anura > Dendrobatidae > Oophaga > Oophaga sylvatica. The sequence continues at coordinate 110 of JARQOD010009509.1, forward strand.
TGATAGAGACAGAGATGATAACAAGATGATAGAACAGAGATGATAGAGACAGATGATAGAGACAGAGTAGATGATAGAGAGAGATGATAGAGACAGATGATAGAGACAGATGATAGAGAGGATGAAGAGATGATAGAGACAGATGATAGAGACAGAGTGATAGAGACAGATGATAGAGACAGATGATAGAGACGAGATGATAGAGACAGAGATGATAGAGAACAGAGATGATAGAGACAGTATGATAGAGATAAACAGAGATGATAGAGACAATGATGAACAGAGAAAGACAGATGATAGAGACAGAGATGATAGAGACAGAGATGATAGAGACAGATGAATAGAGACAAGATGATAGAGACAGAGTATGATAGAGATAGAGATATAGAGACAGAGATGATAGAGACAGAGATGATAGAGACAGGATGATAGAGAGATGATAGACAGAGATGATAGAGACAGAGATGATAGAGACAGATGATAGACAGAGATTAGAGAAGTGATGAGAGGACAGAGATGCGTTTTTTTAATGCATTTCATGTGCGCACGATGCGCTGCGCAAAAAAACGCAAGTGTGAAAGTAGCCTAACCTTTTAATTAATTCTCTGTTATACAGTGTGTCTGAAGGACCTGTGATGACATCATGAAGAGGCAGGGCTTTGGTCATGTGATGCTCCAGCCCGCCCTCTTCATGACCTCATCACAGGTCCTCCACAGGAGCATTCAGCATTCCATCAGCACAGCCCCTGTGCTGTCAGGTATGCGATGCCTCCTGCTGCACTCTGCTCCTGCTGCCTCCTTCTACTTCAGACACCAATCTGCCCAGCTGCTACAGGAATCAGGCGCTGGGGAACCATGTGGCTCTGTCATTTGCTGCTCACTGCTCAGCTGATAGGTGGGCAGGGAAGCGGCTGATTAATATTACTGCACTTAAGTATCTGGACCAGGGGTTTCCCCAGTGCTTGTTTCCTGCAGCAGAGGGGATATTTTCCTGCCTCCTGCAATCTCACTCCACCACTGCCTCTGCCCCCCTCCCCACATGTTACATTCCGACCATAAGACGCACCCACACTTTCCTCCCAAATTTGGAGGAAAAAAAGTGCATCTTATGGTCCGAAAAATAGGTAATAGCTAGTGCCATAATAACAATATAAGGCGGAGAATATTTATAAGCGTAAAGGGTTAAGTGCTTAATGCACATATGTTAACGCTAAATGTCTCCAATAGTATGGTTCTATATATATGGCCAATGAGACAATACATAGCCCAGAGGTTTTTATGTTAACCAATAAAAAGCTATAATGCAGCCATGGTTGCAAGACTGCTAATATTGTGGCAAAAAATACCTCCAAAGAACTGCACTTCTATACATGTGGCCAAAAGTAATATATAATAGCTAGTGCCATGATAACAATATAAGGCGGAGAATATTTATAAGCGTAAAGGGTTAAGTGCTTAATGCACACATGTTATCGCTAAATGTCTCCAATAGTATGGTTCTATAAATGTGGCCAAAGAGAGAATACATAGCCCAGAATTTTTTTGTGTTAACCGATACAAAGCTATAATGCAGCCATGGTTATACTAAAAGTCTCTATTAGCTACAAACATAGTGATAATGAAACACATACGACCTTATGGGAGAGCCTTAACCCTTTACGCTTATAAATATTCTCCGCCTTATATTGTTATCATGGCACTAGCTATTATATATTACTTTTGGCCACATGTATAGAAGTGCAGTTCTTTGGAGGTATTTTTTGCCACAATATTAGCAGTCTTGCAACCATGGCTGCATTATAGCTTTTTATTGGTTAACATAAAAACCTCTGGGCTATGTATTGTCTCATTGGCCATATATATATAGAACCATACTATTGGAGACATTTAGCGTTAACATATGTGCATTAAGCACGTAACCCTTTACGTTTATAAATATTCTCCGCCTTATATTGTTATTATGGCACTAGCTATTATGCATCACTTTTGGCCACATGCATAGAAGTGCAGTTCTTTGGAGGTATTTTTCGCTACGATATTAGCAGTTTTGCACATTACTTTTAGTGCTTCCATATTACACTGGGTTTGATATACATATTTACATCCTGTCATTACATATATCGCTTTACACAGTTGGGAACTGTTCTTTCTGTGTTATGATATAACTGTATACTCATTTGGCATAAAGTGTTAAATCTGGCTGGCATATTAATAAGTGGTGATTGAGATCCAGTCACACATATGTACCCATGGGAGATCATAGGATATACATCCCTTTTTTAAATGTTGTTTGTGGAATTTTTCATGTGTTTTTCAATAAAGTGTTTGTTACATGGCCATATGCTTCCAGGTCTTTTTGGATTTAACTGTGCAAACTCCATTGAGAGAAAAAAAAAGTCCTCCTCAGCACCCAGAGAGAAAGAGGGAAAAAAAAAATGCAACGAAAAGAAAAAAAAAAAATCTCTGACAACTCTGCAAACTTTTTTCTTTCCACACTATTTTTCCCTTCTGTGAGTACCATACAATTTTAGTTTTAGGCCGCTAATACTGTTATGTTTAGGTAGCTGAGGAGAAATAGCAAAAACGGTAATACACCAGAGAGGCTGGAACCTTTTGGATTGCAGTAACCTGAACTAACCACACAACTAGAGGTAGCCGTGGAGCGTTCCTACGTTGATCTTAGACACTTCGTCACAGCCTGAGAGATAACTACACCTAAAGGCAGAAAGATGAAAGCTATCTGCCCCGGAGCAGACCCCCAAAGAAAATAGGAAGCCCCCAAACATGTAATGGCGGTTAGACAAGAAGAAAGCACGGACACAGACAGAAAATAGAATGTGCAAACGCTGGGGCCCAATCTGTCTAGACAGAAAAGTACAGGAAAGAATTCTGACTGCAATCAAAAAAAAACCCTAAAAAATACCAACACTTCTGATTGCCAAAAAACCTGAGATCACACAATCTCAACCACCTAAATTAGATCTCTGGTGTAACAAAACCAAGCCGCAGCCACTGAAAAAACAGGAAAAAGCAAATGAACAAATAGCAGTGGCTACAGATAAACTGAGAGGAGCACAGGCCCCAGGAGGGGACCCGGCTGAACTCCAAAAGTGCAGAAAACTATGCAAAAAGCAAGCACAAAAAGAAAAGCAAAAATATCTTATCTGAAAGAAGCAGATGCAGGCAAGACTCCAGCAAACTTCCAAATGAACCAGGAACCACAATTGAGACAAGAACAATTGATCACCGGCAACCATCATGGGAGGGAACCTCCCTTATATCAGTCCAGTCAGTGATCCAGATTGCCATTCCTCGCTGGAAGGTTCAGTACTGTCTGTAACCACCAGAGGGAGCCTCTGCTCAGAAACCATCTCTAGCACATTCACAACAATGCTCTCCCCACATCCTCCCTGCATAGTCATCATTAGGAACCATGTATACATAGCGATGACTATGCAGGGAGGAAGTGGGTAGAGCACCTTTTCGGCATGCACACCAGAGGTCACTGGAGTGGAAGACGTCGGCGCCTGCGCAGAAGATCCCTGAATGCAGTGCGAAAGGAGGATGAAGTATGGATTTGTGAGGCATTGCAGGGCGCAGGATTCCGGGGCCGTAACTGACGCTGGTGAGAGGTGGGGGTAGAATTAGGGCTCATTCCCACTTGCAATGAAATCGGACGAATGCAATCCGATTAAAAATCGGAATGCGTTAGGACCAATGTTATTCTATCATTCTGTGTTCATCTGTTTCTTTTTCCAGCTCGGATCGGATCACGATTGGACTGGAAAAAAAAATCGCAGCATGCTACGATTGTAATCGGAAATTGGATTGCAACCCGCAATAGAAGTCAATGGGTGCGAGGAAAAAATCGCACAGCACTCAGACCATGTGAGTGCTGTCTGATTTTTACACACCGATCTCATTTGAAAAGCCGTCAATTCATCTACCGAGTACAGCAATATCACAGCGTGACAGGTTACAATAGGATATATAAACATAGAATGGATAGATACAGTGGGTACGGAAAGTATTCAGACCCCTTTAAATTTTTCACTCTGTTTCATTGCAGCCATTTGGTAAATTAAAAAAAATTCCTTTTTTTCTCATTAATGTACACTCTGCACCCCATCTTTACTGAAGAAAAACAGAAATGTAGAAATTTTTGCAAATTTATTAAAAAAGAAAAACTAAAATATCAAATGGTCATAAGTATTCAGACCCTTTGCTCAGTATTGGGTAGAAGCCACTTTTCACCTAGTACAGCCATGAGTCTTCTTGGGAATGATGCAACAAGTTTTTCACACCTGGATTTGGGGATCCTCTGCCATTCTTCCTTGTAGATCCTCTCCAGTTCCATCAGGTTGGATGGTGAACAGCCATTTCCAGGTCTTTCCAGAGATGCTCAATTGGATTTAGGTCAGGACTCTGGCTGGGCCAGTCAAGAATGGTCACAGAGTTGTTCTGAAGCCACTCCTTTGTTATTTTAGCTGTGTGCAAAGACTCTTGCCTGATGAAGAGACCTGAGTAGTCTTGAAAGCTTGCAATTTGTTACCATCTTTCCAGTCAGCCATTAAAAGGTATCAACCACTGAGGACTCTCAGTTATAAATATTTTTCTATCTACTGCCTAACACGGTACAAAGATAAACATCTTTTCTATTTCCCTTGATAGACAATTAAAAGTTTAGTCGGGAATCCCCATCTGTATGGAATTTCTTCTGTTCTCAGATGTGCTGTCACTTCTCCCGAGGAAATCTGTAATGACGTAGTATCCTTTGAAAAGTCGGAAAAGATTTTGATTTCTTCAAATAGAATAGGAAGTTTGGTGATATCTCTCATGTCATTGATTAACTTTTGTCTTGTCTGGAAATATTGAAATCTCATGATGAAGTCTCTTGGAAGTTCAGAAGAAACATTTTTGTATCTCGGGTTGGGGGAGGGGGGGGAGTGAACTGTGGCCCCGTGAGGGTGTACTTGTGGAAGGGTCTGTTTTCTTAATTAAATTTGGATGTAAAATAGACATCTGGTGGGATACCCCTTCATTTTTATACAATCATGTGCGGACTATGTGTTTTTTGATGCATTTCCATTGCGAAACCGCACTAAAAAATGCATGAGCATCTTTTACCGGTGGGTTTTCCACATCTAATGTAATTCTATGGGGAAAGCTGACGTGTTGCAGAGTTGATGCCCGCACCGCAGGTCAGTTACCGCTCAAGAGCAGTTTTAAGATGCGACCGACCCCAATCACTGACAAGACCTGTCATTTCTAGACAGGAAGACCTCAACAAAGTGACTTGACAAAATGAAAGGAGAGCGCTGCTGCCTCCATTACACAGGCTGCTGTGACTGCTGAACGCGGACTCACTGCTTTATACATGAACCTATAAAGGTAAATATAAGAAAGTAGAAGAGACAATGAGGTCAGTGCGGGAGGACAAGTCTGGACAAGTCTGCGCTGCCGCCTCCATTACACAGGCTGCTGTGACTGCTGAACGCGGACTCACTGCTTTATACATGAACCTATAAAGGTAAATATAAGAAAGTAGAAGAGACAATGAGGTCAGTGCGGGAGGACAAGTCTGGACACGTCCGCGCTGCCGCCTCCATTACACAGGCTGCTGTGACTGCTGAACGCGGACTCACTGTTTATACATGAACCTATAAAGGTAAATATAAGAAAGTAGAAGAGACAATGAGGTCAGTGCGGGAGGACAAGTCTGCAGTCGCGCTGCCGCCTCCATTACACAGGCTGCTGTGACTGCTGAACGCGGACTCACTGCTTATACATGAACCTATAAAGGTAAATATAAGAAAGTAGAAGAGACAATGAGGTCAGTGCGGGAGGACAAGTCTGGACAAGTCGCGCTGCCGCCTCCATTACACAGGCTGCTGTGACTGCTGAACGCGGACTCACTGCTTTATACATGAACCTATAAAGGTAAATATAAGAAAGTAGAAGAGACAATGAGGTCAGTGCGGGAGGACAAGTCTGGCGCTGCCGCCTCCATTACACAGGCTGCTGTGACTGCTGAACGCGGACTCACTGCTTTATACATGAACCTATAAAGGTAAATATAAGAAAGTAGAAGAGACAATGAGGTCAGTGCGGGGAAGTCTGGACAAGTCTGCGCTGCCGCCTCCATTACACAGGCTGCTGTGACTGCTGAACGCGGACTCACTGCTTTATACATGAACCTATAAAGGTAAATATAGAAAGTAGAAGAGACAATGAGGTCAGTGCGGGAGGACAAGTCTGGACAGTCTGCGCTGCCGCCTCCATTACACAGGCTGCTGTGACTGCTGAACGCGGACTCACTGCTTTATACATGAACCTATAAAGGTAAATATAAGAAAGTAGAAGAGACAATGAGGTCAGTGCGGGGACAAGTTGGACAAGTCTGCGCTGCCGCCTCCATTACACAGGCTGCTGTGACTGCTGAACGCGGACTCACTGCTTTATACATGAACCTATAACCTATAAAGGTAAATATAAGAAAGTAGAAGAGACAATGAGGTCAGTGCGGGAGGACAAGTCTGGACAAGTCTGCGCTGCGCCTCCATTACACAGGCTGCTGTGACTGCTGAACGCGGACTCACTGCTTTATACATGAACCTATAAAGGTAAATATAAGAAAGTAGAAGAGACAATGAGGTCAGTGCGGGAGGACAAGTCTGGACAAGTCTGCGCTGCCGCCTCCATTACACAGGCTGCTGTGACTGCTGAACGCGGACTCACTGCTTTATACATGAACCTATAAAGGTAAATATAAGAAAGTAGAAGAGACAATGAGGTCAGTGCGGGAGGACAAGTCTGGACAAGTCTGCGCTGCGCCTCCATTACACAGGCTGCTGTGACTGCTGAACGCGGACTCACTGCTTTATACATGAACCTATAAAGGTAAATATAAGAAAGTAGAAGAGACAATGAGGTCAGTGCGGGAGGACAAGTCTGGACAGTCGCGCTGCGCCTCCATTACACAGGCTGCTGTGACTGCTGAACGCGGACTCACTGCTTTATACATGAACCTATAAAGGTAAATATAAGAAAGTAGAAGAGACAATGAGGTCAGTGCGGGAGGACAAGTCTGGACAAGTCTGCGCTGCCGCCTCCATTACACAGGCTGCTGTGACTGCTGAACGCGGACTCACTGCTTTATACATGAACCTATAAAGGTAAATATAAGAAAGTAGAAGAGACAATGAGGTCAGTGCGGGAGGACAAGTCTGGACAAGTCTGCGCTGCCGCCTCCATTACACAGGCTGCTGTGACTGCTGAACGCGGACTCACTGCTTTATACATGAACCTATAAAGGTAAATTTAAAAAAGTAGAAGAGACAATGAGGTCAGTGCGGGAGGACAAGTCTGGACAAGTCTGCGCTGCCGCCTCCATTACACAGGCTGCTGTGACTGCTGAACGCGGACTCACTGCTTTATACATGAACCTATAAAGGTAAATATAAGAAAGTAGAAGAGACAATGAGGTCAGTGCGGGAGGACAAGTCTGGACAAGTCTGCGCTGCCGCCTCCATTAACAGGCTGCTGTGACTGCTGAACGCGGACTCACTGCTTTATACATGAACCTATAAAGGTAAATATAAGAAAGTAGAAGAGACAATGAGGTCAGTGCGGGAGGACAAGTCTGCGCTGCCGCCTCCATTACACAGGCTGCTGTGACTGCTGAACGCGGACTCACTGCTTTATACATGAACCTATAAAGGTAAATATAAAAAAAAAAAAAAAAAAAAAAAAAAAAAAAAAAAAAAAAAAAAAAAAAAAAAAAAAAAAAAAAAAAAAAAAAAAAAAAAAAAAAAAAAAAAAAAAAAAAAAAAAAAAAAAAAAAAAAAAAAACCTATAAAGGTAAATATAAGAAAGTAGAAGAGACAATGAGGTCAGTGCGGGAGGACAAGTCTGGACAAGTCTGCGCTGCCGCCTCCATTACACAGGCTGCTGTGACTGCTGAACGCGGACTCACTGCTTTATACATGAACCTATAAAGGTAAATATAAGAAAGTAGAAGAGACAATGAGGTCAGTGCGGGAGGACAAGTCTGGACAAGTCTGCGCTGCCGCCTCCATTACACAGGCTGCTGTGACTGCTGAACGCGGACTCACTGCTTTATACATGAACCTATAAAGGTAAATATAAGAAAGTAGAAGAGACAATGAGGTCAGTGCGGGAGGACAAGTCTGGACAAGTCTGCGCTGCCGCCTCCATTACACAGGCTGCTGTGACTGCTGAACGCGGACTCACTGCTTTATACATGAACCTATAAAGGTAAATATAAGAAAGTAGAAGAGACAATGAGGTCAGTGCGGGAGGACAAGTCTGGACAGTCCGCGCTGCCGCCTCCATTACACAGGCTGCTGTGACTGCTGAACGCGGACTCACTGCTTTATACATGAACCTATAAAGGTAAATATAAGAAAGTAGAAGAGACAATGAGGTCAGTGCGGGGAGGACAAGTCTGGACACGTCCGCGCTGCGCCTCCATTACACAGGCTGCTGTGACTGCTGAACGCGGACTCACTCTTTATACATGAACCTATAAAGGTAAATATAAGAAAGTAGAAGAGACAATGAGGTCAGTGCGGGAGGACAAGTCTGACGCTGCCTGCGCCTCCATTACACAGGCTGCTGTGACTGCTGAACGCGGACTCACTGCTTTATACATGAACCTATAAAGGTAAATATAAGAAAGTAGAAGAGACAATGAGGTCAGTGCGGGAGGACAAGTCTGGACAAGTCTGCGCTGCCGCCTCCATTACACAGGCTGCTGTGACTGCTGAACGCGGACTCACTGCTTTATACATGAACCTATAAAGGTAAATATAAGAAAGTAGAAGAGACAATGAGGTCAGTGCGGGAGGACAAGTCTGGACAAGTCTGCGCTGCCGCCTCCATTACACAGGCTGCTGTGACTGCTGAACGCGGACTCACTGCTTTATACATGAACCTATAAAGGTAAATATAAGAAAGTAGAAGAGACAATGAGGTCAGTGCGGGAGGACAAGTCTGGACAAGTCTGCTGCGCCTCCATTACACAGGCTGCTGTGACTGCTGAACGCGGACTCACTGCTTTATACATGAACCTATAAAGGTAAATATATAAAGTAGAATGAGACAATGAGGTCATGCGGGAGACAAGTCTGGACAAGTCTGCGCTGCGCTCCTTAACAGGCTGCTGTGACTGCGAACGCGGACTCACTGCTTTATACTGAACCTATAAAGGAAATATAAGAAAGTAGAAGAGACAATGAAAGGGCAGTGCGGGAGGACAAGTCTGGACAAGTCTGCGCTGCCGCCTCCATTACACAGGCTGCTGTGACTGCTGAACGCGGACTCACTGCTTTATACATGAACCTATAAAGGTAAATATAAGAAAGTAGAAGAGACAATGAGGTCAGTGCGGGAGGACAAGTCTGGACAAGTCTGCGCTGCCGCCTCCATTACACAGGCTGCTGTGACTGCTGAACGCGGACTCACTGCTTTATACATGAACCTATAAAGGTAAATATAAGAAAGTAGAAGAGACAATGAGGTCAGTGCGGAGGACAAGTCTGGACAAGTCTGCGCTGCCGCCTCCATTACACAGGCTGCTGTGACTGCTGAACGCGGACTCACTGCTTTATACATGAACCTATAAAGGTAAATATAAGAAAGTAGAAGAGACAATGAGGTCAGTGCGGGAGGACAAGTCTGGACACGTCCGCGCTGCCGCCTCCATTACACAGGCTGCTGTGACTGCTGAACGCGGACTCACTGCTTTATACATGAACCTATAAAGGTAAATATAAGAAAGTAGAAGAGACAATGAGGTCAGTGCGGGAGGACAAGTCTGGACAAGTCTGCGCTGCCGCCTCCATTACACAGCCTGCTGTGACTGCTGGACGCGGACTCACTGCTTTATACATGAACCTATAAAGGTAAATATAAGAAAGTAGAAGAGACAATGAGGTCAGTGCGGGAGGACAAGTCTGGACAAGTCTGCGCTGCCGCCTCCATTACACAGGCTGCTGTGACTGCTGAACGCGGACTCACTGCTTTATACATGAACCTATAAAGGTAAATATAAGAAAGTAGAAGAGACAATGAGGTCAGTGCGGGAGGACAAGTCTGGACAAGTCTGCGCTGCCGCCTCCATTACACAGGCTGCTGTGACTGCTGAACGCGGACTCACTGCTTTATACATGAACCTATAAAGGTAAATATAAGAAAGTAGAAGAGACAATGAGGTCAGTGCGGGAGGACAAGTCTGCGCTGCCGCCTCCATTACACAGGCTGCTGTGACTGCTGAACGCGGACTCACTGCTTTATACATGAACCTATAAAGGTAAATATAAGAAAGTAGAAGAGACAATGAGGTCAGTGCGGGAGGACAAGTCTGGACAAGTCTGCGCTGCCGCCTCCATTACACAGGCTGCTGTGACTGCTGAACGCGGACTCACTGCTTTATAGATGAACCTATAAAGGTAAATATAAGAAAGTAGAAGAGACAATGAGGTCAGTGCGGGAGGACAAGTCTGGACACGTCCGCGCTGCCGCCTCCATTACACAGGCTGCTGTGACTGCTGAACGCGGACTCACTGCTTTATACATGAACCTATAAAGGTAAATATAAGAAAGTAGAAGAGACAATGAGGTCAGTGCGGGAGGACAAGTCTGGACACGTCCGCGCTGCCGCCTCCATTACACAGGCTGCTGTGACTGCTGAACGTGGACTCACTGCTTTATACATGAACCTATAAAGGTAAATATAAGAAAGTAGAAGAGACAATGAGGTCAGTGCGGGAGGACAAGTCTGGACAAGTCTGCGCTGCTGCCTCCATTACACAGGCTGCTGTGACTGCTGAACGCGGACTCACTGCTTTATACATGAACCTATAAAGGTAAATATAAGAAAGTAGAAGAGACAATGAGGTCAGTGCGGGAGGACAAGTCTGCGCTGCCGCCTCCATTACACAGGCTGCTGTGACTGCTGAACGCGGACTCACTGCTTTATACATGAACCTATAAAGGTAAATATAAGAAAGTAGAAGAGACAATGAGGTCAGTGCGGGAGGACAAGTCTGGACAAGTCTGCGCTGCCGCCTCCATTACACAGGCTGCTGTGACTGCTGAACGCGGACTCACTGCTTTATACATGAACCTATAAAGGTAAATATAAGAAAGTAGAAGAGACAATGAGGTCAGTGCGGGAGGACAAGTCTGGACAAGTCTGCGCTGCCGCCTCCATTACACAGGCTGCTGTGACTGCTGAACGCGGACTCACTGCTTTATACATGAACCTATAAAGGTAAATATAAGAAAGTAGAAGAGACAATGAGGTCAGTGCGGGAGGACAAGTCTGGACAAGTCTGCGCTGCTGCCTCCATTACACAGGCTGCTGTGACTGCTGAACGCGGACTCACTGCTTTATACATGAACCTATAAAGGAAAATATAAGAAAGTAGAAGAGACAATGAGGTCAGTGCGGGAGGACAAGTCTGGACAAGTCTGCGCTGCCGCCTCCATTACACAGGCTGCTGTGACTGCTGAACGCGGACTCACTGCTTTATACATGAACCTATAAAGGTAAATATAAGAAAGTAGAAGAGACAATGAGGTCAGTGCGGGAGGACAAGTCTGCGCTGCTGCCTCCATTACACAGGCTGCTGTGACTGCTGAACGCGGACTCACTGCTTTATACATGAACCTATAAAGGTAAATATTAGAAAGTAGAAGAGACAATGAGGTCAGTGCGGGAGGACAAGTCTGCGCTGCCGCCTCCATTACACAGGCTGCTGTGACTGCTGAACGCGGACTCACTGCTTTATACATGAACCTATAAAGGTAAAATAAGAAAGTAGAAGAGACAATGAGGTCAGTGCGGGAGGACAAGTCTGCGCTGCTGTGTAGCCCTGGTGTGTGAAGGCACACGCAGTACCCTGGAGGATGTGTGGAGAGATAGCAGTTTAATGCTAAATGAACATTCATTCCAACATGCACTTAGACACGCCCACAGGTTTATAAGCTTGTGACATCAGCAGGGAGTGTTCAGTCAGAGAGTGTCCTGTCTTCAGTCAGTTCAGTTTGTCTGAGGAGACAGTCAGTCAGCGAGAAGTCTGTGCAGGAGAGAGGAGTGAGCTGCAGATAATTCAGACGCCTGTCTAGAGGACGGTAGAGGTTCAGAGACGTGCTCCTGCCTAAAAGTATTACTGGTATTCTGCTAGCAAGCTCTGGAAGGAACTAAGAAGGAACTGACTGATATATATATCTGTGAAGTGAGGGATGCTTATGCTACCAGCACGGGCAAGGCGAAAGGCACAGTGGTAGATATTGTGAGTGCTTTAGGATTGGAAGTCCTGCACTGTTAACCGGTTACTGGGACCGAAGCATCACCATAGCTTCATGCATGGTGGTAGAAGAACCAGATTTATTGGAGGGAACTACGCTTCATGCTAGTTGGACTCGTCATATTGGAAGTAAAGGAGGCCCCTAACTTGCCCAGCTGCTATCTCGAAATACATCCTCCTTGGATCAGCCTCCCTGGGACCTGCTTGAACATCTTACAAGTAAAGGTATGGAAAGACGCTGACCGTGTGAGACTGTGTTCTTTATCTGCACCCGACTTCACAAATCCCATAGACTTTGAGGGACCAGTCCCACCTGTAGGGGACCTGACATCTAGCTGCCTCACCATCCCCTCAGAGATCTACAGCAGCGCTGGTACTAATTACCAGAATACTACAGGTGGCGTCACGAACTGTATATAAATCTATCCCCTGTAAATATATCCCCAACATACGCCAGACCGCCCGGGCCACAGACCGAGCCACAGCTACCTGTGACAAAACCCCCATAGACTTCCATGGGCTCGGCTCTGAGTACCCCATTGCCCTGGTAATCCACAATTGTGGTGGCGGGTCGACACAATTTTGGCGTCACGAACAGGATGCGAAACTCGCGAAATTGCGAGCCCTGTGTGCCTAAGGAATTGTTTTTGTGGAGAAAGGACTGTTTGCACTTTTGGCGCCAAAATCGCCATTTTTGTCGCCATATTCGCGCCCTCAGGCGCTGGAGAAGAAGGTGGGCGTACCTGTAAAAGCGCGCTGTTGCCTGGCTCCGCCCCCGGCTCTGACTCATCGGCAGGTCCTGCGACAGGAAGTGAACGCTCTGACATCAGAGCGCCTGCGACGAAGGTCCTGTCTCCACCGAAAAGGAATGAAGGAGATAGAGAGACGCTGGCGTGCCCTGAAACAGCGGCTGCTGAGGGACGCAGTGTTCTCTCCTACAAGCATAATGCCGTCTCCTGAATTCCCAAGTTCCCTGCTGAGGAAGGCTGAAGAGAAACCGGAGGCTGCCCCCAAAAGTACCGATCCTGATCCCACCGATGGAGCGGTGGAGGCAAAGGAGGTTGAGGAGGTACCGCCAGTTCCGGAACGCCCGCCCGGCCAGGAGGCCGCAGCAGATGATCAATTCCGGGTAGGGACACCGGCGGGGACCCAGCCGTCAATGATGGAGAGCGACTGGGAAGAGATGGAGCAGCGACAGCAGCAGGTTAGTGCGTCCTCAATTGAGCCATTGCGCACACCTGCTTCCTGCTCTGCATCACACCAGCATTGTGCGTCCTATTCCGCATCGCCCCCTGCGTACACCTCCGTATCGCAATCGGCGATCTACTCTGCATCGCAATCGGCGACCCAATCTACATCGCAAACTGCGGTTACAGCTGAATCGCCCCCTGCAACGCAAATTGAGACGCAGTCGGCGTCTCACGAGAAAGAGATACCCGGTGCGCCCCTGATGGTTCATACAAAGACTGTTGCGACCCAGACTCTGATCGCAGCACATGATCTGTTCGTCATGAGATCTAGGGATCATCGCATTGTTCCAGCCCCCGGGATGGAAAGTGTAACAGAAATTAATAAAGAGATGTGAAGAACGGTAGGACCCAGACAGGGTTTACCGCAGCTGAGAAGATGTATATAAGTTTTTATAAAAGTGAAAGTAGTTGTACCGTTAATATGAAAAATGTCTATTTGATACTTTGTGTATTTTTCTATGTTTAATGCAACGTTCAAGATATTCGTACCTCCCGGATGGGAAGAAGTTAATGTTTGTTGTTATGCATAAACAAAATTTTCTGTCTTCTTGTATTTCACAGCCCGGGAGTGCTGTCTTTTACCATGGGGAATGTGTAGCCCTGGTGTGTGAAGGCACACGCAGTACCCTGGAGGATGTGTGGAGAGATAGCAGTTTAATGCTAAATGAACATTCATTCCAACATGCACTTAGACACGCCCACAGGTTTATAAGCTTGTGACATCAGCAGGGAGTGTTCAGTCAGAGAGTGTCCTGTCTTCAGTCAGTTCAGTTTGTCTGAGGAGACAGTCAGTCAGCGAGAAGTCTGTGCAGGAGAGAGGAGTGAGCTGCAGATAATTCAGACGCCTGTCTAGAGGACGGTAGAGGTTCAGAGACGTGCTCCTGCCTAAAAGTATTACTGGTATTCTGCTAGCAAGCTCTGGAAGGAACTAAGAAGGAACTGACTGATATATATATCTGTGAAGTGAGGGATGCTTATGCTACCAGCACGGGCAAGGCGAAAGGCACAGTGGTAGATATTGTGAGTGCTTTAGGATTGGAAGTCCTGCACTGTTAACCGGTTACTGGGACCGAAGCATCACCATAGCTTCATGCATGGTGGTAGAAGAACCAGATTTATTGGAGGGAACTACGCTTCATGCTAGTTGGACTCGTCATATTGGAAGTAAAGGAGGCCCCTAACTTGCCCAGCTGCTATCTCGAAATACATCCTCCTTGGATCAGCCTCCCTGGGACCTGCTTGAACATCTTACAAGTAAAGGTATGGAAAGACGCTGACCGTGTGAGACTGTGTTCTTTATCTGCACCCGACTTCACAAATCCCATAGACTTTGAGGGACCAGTCCCACCTGTAGGGGACCTGACATCTAGCTGCCTCACCATCCCCTCAGAGATCTACAGCAGCGCTGGTACTAATTACCAGAATACTACAGGTGGCGTCACGAACTGTATATAAATCTATCCCCTGTAAATATATCCCCAACATACGCCAGACCGCCCGGGCCACAGACCGAGCCACAGCTACCTGTGACAAAACCCCCATAGACTTCCATGGGCTCGGCTCTGAGTACCCCATTGCCCTGGTAATCCACAATTGTGGTGGCGGGTCGACACACTGCCGCCTCCATTACACAGGCTGCTGTGACTGCTGAACGCGGACTCACTGCTTTATACATGAACCTATAAAGGTAAATATAAGAAAGTAGAAGAGACAATGAGGTCAGTGCGGGAGGACAAGTCAGGACAAGTCTGCGCTGCCGCCTCCATTACACAGGCTGCTGTGACTGCTGAACGCGGACTCACTGCTTTATACATGAACCTATAAAGGTAAATATAAGAAAGTAGAAGAGACAATGAGGTCAGTGCGGGAGGACAAGTCTGGACAAGTCTGCGCTGCCGCCTCCATTACACAGGCTGCTGTGACTGCTGAACGCGGACTCACTGCTTTATACATGAACCTATAAAGGTAAATATAAGAAAGTAGAAGAGACAATGAGGTCAGTGCGGGAGGACAAGTCTGGACAAGTCTGCGCTGCCGCCTCCATTACACAGGCTGCTGTGACTGCTGAACGCGGACTCACTGCTTTATACATGAACCTATAAAGGTAAATATAAGAAAGTAGAAGAGACAATGAGGTCAGTGCGGGAGGACAAGTCTGCGCTGCTGCCTCCATTACACAGGCTGCTGTGACTGCTGAACGCGGACTCACTGCTTTATACATGAACCTATAAAGGTAAATATAAGAAAGTAGAAGAGACAATGAGGTCAGTGCGGGAGGACAAGTCTGGACAAGTCTGCGCTGCCGCCTCCATTACACAGGCTGCTGTGACTGCTGAAAGCGGACTCACTGCTTTATACATGAACCTATAAAGGTAAATATAAGAAAGTAGAAGAGACAATGAGGTCAGTGCGGGAGGACAAGTCTGCGCTGCTGCCTCCATTACACAGGCTGCTGTGACTGCTGAACGCGGACTCACTGCTTTATACATGAACCTATAAAGGTAAATATAAGAAAGTAGAAGAGACAATGAGGTCAGTGCGGGAGGACAAGTCTGGACAAGTCTGCGCTGCCGCCTCCATTACACAGGCTGCTGTGACTGCTGAACGCGGACTCACTGCTTTATACATGAACCTATAAAGGTAAATATAAGAAAGTAGAAGAGACAATGAGGTCAGTGCGGGAGGACAAGACTGGACACGTCCGCGCTGCCGCCTCCATTACACAGGCTGCTGTGACTGCTGAACGCGGACTCACTGCTTTATACATGAACCTATAAAGGTAAATATAAGAAAGTAGAAGAGACAATGAGGTCAGTGCGGAGGACAAGTCTGCGCTGCCGCCTCCATTACACAGGCTGCTGTGACTGCTGAACGCGGACTCACTGCTTTATACATGAACCTATAAAGGTAAATATAAGAAAGTAGAAGAGACAATGAGGTCAGTGCGGGAGGACAAGTCTGGACAAGTCTGCGCTGCCGCCTCCATTACACAGGCTGCTGTGACTGCTGAACGCGGACTCACTGCTTTATACATGAACCTATAAAGGTAAATATAAGAAAGTAGAAGAGACAATGAGGTCAGTGCGGGAGGACAAGTCTGCGCTGCTGCCTCCATTACACAGGCTGCTGTGACTGCTGAACGCGGACTCACTGCTTTATACATGAACCTATAAAGGTAAATATAAGAAAGTAGAAGAGACAATGAGGTCAGTGCGGGAGGACAAGTCTGGACAAGTCTGCGCTGCCGCCTCCATTACACAGGCTGCTGTGACTGCTGAACGCGGACTCACTGCTTTATACATGAACCTATAAAGGTAAATATAAGAAAGTAGAAGAGACAATGAGGTCAGTGCGGGAGGACAAGTCTGCGCTGCTGCCTCCATTACACAGGCTGCTGTGACTGCTGAACGCGGACTCACTGCTTTATACATGAACCTATAAAGGTAAATATAAGAAAGTAGAAGAGACAATGAGGTCAGTGCGGGAGGACAAGTCTGGACAAGTCTGCGCTGCCGCCTCCATTACACAGGCTGCTGTGACTGCTGAACGCGGACTCACTGCTTTATACATGAACCTATAAAGGTAAATATAAGAAAGTAGAAGAGACAATGAGGTCAGTGCGGGAGGACAAGTCTGGACAAGTCTGCGCTGCCGCCTCCATTACACAGGCTGCTGTGACTGCTGAACGCGACTGTTAAAAATGCTTATTTTAAGTATATTTTTCCAGGACTTGTTACCAGATGCGATACTTTAAAGAAAACGTCACGTTTCTTATAAAAAAAAATGTAGTGGTTTATTGGACTGTTTACCAAAAAAACATCATTACAGGAAACATAAAATGAGTGAAATAGTTACGTAGATATTGTCCATTTGTCCATAGCAAAGCTTGTACACATCTTTCCTTGGTGTCCTGAATGGTAAGAATGACATCTGTTTCTCCGCAGCGCCTTAAGGAAGCAACACGTGGTTACATGGCAGCTGGCTGTTCATTCATCATAGTTCTTGTCAGAGTAAAGTGTCTGTAGAGAAAGCACGAGCCCCCCCTTCATGTAACCATTATATATATGTCCCTTATATCACGTGGTCTCTGTATATGGAGATGACACTTTACCATACAGAAATAGCATCTGTGATGTCAGCGAACGTTAATGTGCTTGGTACAGAATTGAGTGTAAAGAATAAATCCATAACCAATAATTAATATTTAACAATTCCCCCTTTTGAGGGTGATAGACATTAATTGGAACCCTCAAAGTAGAGAATTTCATCTTTAGGATAATCAGATCTTCTTTCTTCTTTTTCTTCTTCTTTGGCAAAAATAATTTAATTTCCATAATAATAATAATAATCATAATAATATCAGATTATTGTTATATGCACTCAATAACATAATTATGTGAATTCATGTTATGGTAAGCCGTGACCAATATTCATATAAAATATATGTCTTATACTTTCCTAAACCTAAATCGAAGCATCTCGGGTCCAGTCATCATCATCTGATGTCATCTGGTCTTCATCTTGACGTCTTGTTCTTGATTCTTTTAAAACACAGTCTTTATATGATAATTCCTTTGAAATAACATGTAGATATTGTAGAGACCGTGTGTCATGTGTCCATCAAAGTCCATAAATTCAAATGTTGATAAGAAAACAAAGTCCATTGATGAAATGAAGCTTTAATATCTGAGCAGTGTCACCTTTAAAGACCTGGACTTACATTGGCTCGCCTTGGATATTTCTGGAATCCTCCATGCCATCCGCACTGGTCTTGGAACAGGTGTGACATCTTTGGTCAGCAAAGCAAGGGTTAAAATGACTCTTCCTTGCTAAAGATAGCACCATAACCAGTCCTTAGTCCTAATGCACAGGACTCATGTCAGGGTTGTAGCTTCCTGACAACTTATTGTTCACCAGCTTTCATTGAAGCTTCATAGGTGATAGGAAACCACTGGAACGTGATAAAAACGTGATAACACAGTTCATAATAGCATCATAGGATCATCGTCCTCTGCCATTGTGTCTGTCAGTGGTGAATACTGCAGTTGCTGTCAGTGGTGGATACAGCAGTTGTGGCTGTCAGTGGTGAATACTGCAGTTGTTGTCAGTGATGAAATGAATTGTAATTGACACAGTCTATTATTACTCAGACATCATATCGCCTTGTTACCTTCTGGAACTTCGGCTTTTTCTTCTTGCAACTTTTTAAATTTACTTGAATTTAGAAATATGAAAAGTCTTTATTAACGTAATTCCAATATCTTGCTTGAAGTCTTCATTCCCTATTCTATACCAAATCTGGTAATTTTCCTAACCTATAATATCACAGCGTACCATAGCAATCAGTAATATCCATAGAATTATTATCAGAATAGTAATATGGAATTCATGTTTGTGTAATAAAACAATCATAAATGATAATGCATTATTAACCATATTCTTCATGAGATAGAACATTTTTATGTCATAGGTGTAATTACCTTTTCAACCCATAGGTGTCAGTGTGTTTTTCATGTAACAAGTGTTTCCATCTTTATTACTAAAACTTTATTAATGGAATATATTTATTAGACCAATAATAGGTAAGAATGTATAACCATGAACCAAAATGTGAATATGAGTGAATGAATGAATGAATGAATGAAAGAATTATTGTATTTACTCAGAATTAGAACATTTTCTTTTAATGAACCGATATCTTCACTATATTTAATGAAGCAATATTCTCATACTAGACATTACTTTATTAAATATTGATGTTTCTTGATTGATTGAGATAAAAATAAAAATTAAGAATCAAAAATAAAGATAAAGGAAGAATAAAAATTAAAAAATGAAAAATAAGAATAAAAACAAAAATAAGAATAAAAATAAAAATAAGGCCTTTATATGTTTATGACAAATGCTGAGTAGTTATGTTCTCAGTAACACATACCCTTAATATTTCCATTATCTGGATGATTTCATATTTGTCATGACCTTGTGTTACCAAAATATTCATATTATGCAACTTTGCATGTAATCCCTTCTTAGTGTAAAGAAATGACTTTTTATAATACTTAATGTTATTATCTCTAGTAGTTATACCATTGTACCTTTTTATATTCTTTAAAATGTTTGAAGAAGACATATTGATGAAATGTGATGATGTATTCAAAATCAAAAACACATTTCCCCCTTAATACCAAAAAATTTTATTTTGTGAAATAATTGATTTATCAAAACCAAAATGAAAAAAATAATTGTTTTATAAATTATTTATATAACTTCTGTTTTAGCTTTATACCATATATTTGTCTGAAGATATGTACCATCTATGTAACCATTAAAAATAAAAAATAACATTGAATATCATAAAATTATCCTTTGGGAAAAAGGAAAAAAAAATAATATAAATGTAAATTTTCTTGATAAACCATTTTGATGTGTGATTACACTTATCTACTATTAACAAAAAAATAATAATTATTAAAGAAATATATGTTGAGTAGATAATATTCATTATGTATCTTAATATTCTAATAATTGAACTGATTTGTATTATTTCTCATAAAAACAAGTTGTTGTTTTCTCGCATACCATGAATTGTGAAACTTTTTTCATACATCACACGTACACTTAGGTTATATTCACACTTAGCAGCTGCTCATACACACATCTGTCATCTGTCACTCAGACTGTGACACGGATAAATTCACACCACAAGTTCCTCATACAAAAAGGTATGTAATACATATATATTTTAACCCAAATAATTGTATCCTAATTATCAATGCGCATTGTAAACTACTAAATTTAATATTTTAATATTTCTTTGAATATTCCCCAAATACACATAACAAACTTTGTGAACCATTCTATAGATAAAAGGACTCATAAGAAAATTTGGTTATGAGCTGTTTCTATATTTGGTGCAAGGTTTGCAACTGAAATTGAACCCTAGAACTTAAGAGGCCTAAAGAAAAATTCTTTGACTTGCAAAGGCCGAGCTCACTGAGCTATAAGAGCTTTAAGTTGCAACCACTGAAATAGGGTATATGGTAATTGCCTTATTATTAGAACAGTTTGAATGTCACATGTGTGACTGTCATGCAGTAAGAACATATTGCCATGCAAATAAATAACTTCAAAATGTTAGCAACACACAAAAACTAAATTTAGATTCAGTTAGTTATATATTATTTCCTTTTAAGTGTTAAATATATAAAAACATGCAGTTATTACAAATTCCTGTGTAAATAAAGGAATAAATCCATGTAAGAGAGTTTTTCCCGATTTAAATCCTACTTTGAAGTGAAAATTCTAAGGATAAATAAAAGATAAGGTTAATATATTCATTCAGAAACAAAACAATTGCAATGTCTTATACATATATGTATCGGCTTTAATGTAATTCTAAATATTTCTGTAGTATATTTTAATTATATCACTATAGATATAGATATACAGTTATACAATCTCTACTTATACAAGTATAGTATATATATATATAATACTGTATGAATATATATATATCTACAAAAACTGTAGAACTACAGAATTATATTTATAAAATAATTACAAATAACTGAATAATATATTGTATAATACTTTTACACAACATATAATTTCATTTTCAGTCAATTCCTAAACCAAATCTTATTTCTTTGTGAAAGATGTCCTGGAAAACTCTGTTAATCATTCCTTTTTTTAATGATTGTTTGAGCAGCTCCGATAATGAGCTGTAAACTGAAGACTCAACTATGTCTCTTTGAAGAATCATCTGTTCCTGTCTTTCAGTTTCCGCCATTTGTCTCTTTACAGAGCGGTCTGAACTTTGAATTATTAACTCTTTCTGCAAAGCGGACTCTTGGATTTTTTTATAGGGCTTATATCTAATATGTAATTTCCTCCTTATGTCATATATTTGATTCCGGGATGACTCAGTTTAGGAGATTTTGACACTGGCTTTTGAAAAGATCTTACTCTGTCTGTTTGATTTATTTTCCTATCACGATTCTCATGTTTTCTAGCAAAATCAAGGAATTGCGCACATTCAAATAAAGTATCTTTTTGTGACGCAATAACACGAGATACAGAATTTAGGAATCCAAATTTGTCCACAAAATACTTTATCATTGATTGTGTTTTTACATTGGTAATGAGAGTTTTGTACAACCTTTCAAATATGGACATGAATGTAAAAGTACATTCTTTCCGACCAATCCTTAATTTTTGAAGAATCTCAATATCTGGACAATTTTCATTTAAGGCACAGAAAATCAGAATTTTCAGTCTGTCTTTATCATCTAGATCTCCATGTAATTCATTATCAAAACTCAACTTCAATGTTAAGCGTCTGGAAAAGGTTGCAGGAAGCCACAATTTAAATAATTGATTTTTCTCAGCATTACTTAAATCAAGCTTGTCAATAAAGCTTTCGAAGATTTCAGAATTTCTGCATACATGGATTTTGTTATCATATGCAGGAATGATTTTGCATAATTTTAACAAATTTTTCCTAACTTTAATTTGGAGTTGGGCCTCTGAATTGTCTTCTATTTTTGGTGGCCTTTGAACATCCGTCTCTCGTACGTCATCTGCATCAGTTCTGAAGTCTCCTCCCATGTTCCCTCCTACATCAGTTCTCAAGTCTCCTCCCATGTTCCCTCCTACATCAGTTCTCAAGTCTTCTCCCATGTTCCCTCCTACATCAGTTCTCAAGTCTCCTCCCATGTTCCCTCCATCTTTTTTTACGTCATCAGAGACAAGGTCACCTTGAGTAGCCATTACAGACACATGTCCCACATGTTGCTCAATTTCCTCATTACAGTC
Source organism: Oophaga sylvatica (assembly GCA_033576555.1). Taxonomy (NCBI): domain Eukaryota; kingdom Metazoa; phylum Chordata; class Amphibia; order Anura; family Dendrobatidae; genus Oophaga; species Oophaga sylvatica. The sequence continues at coordinate 22,509 of JARQOD010009509.1, forward strand.
AATTTCGGGAACATCACTGGTATCTTCTGACACTATTTCTACACAGTCATCTTTAGATTTCTCTAATACAAACTTGTGAAATACGTGAACTAACTGTAATATATTTTTCAATTTCTCTCTTTCCCTATTAAAGGACACCAGCTTAGATTCTAGCTTTAGATTTTCCATTTCACATTCTGCATATAAGCTGAGCCATAAAACTTCTAAATTTGACTGATCTACAGACATAAATTTCAATCTACTTTGCTTAGAAAAAGAAGTAATGACATCCATTATTTCTTACCTTGAAATATCTCAGCTTGTAGCTCCTTTCTTGGACAATGGCCTCTTGTCATCAGCACGTCTGATTCCTGTAATCAACTCTTAGTCCTCATTCATAGGTTCTTTTCTTGATCCTGAAATATCGTAGTGTGATTTCTTTGACGACTTGCACATCTGACGTCTTTTGCTTCTATTCCTCCCTTTGCAAGTTTTCAAAAATTCACACTCTAAAAATCAAGTATGACTGGCTGGCTCGCCAAAATGTTAAAAATGCTTATTTTAAGTATATTTTTCCAGGACTTGTTACCAGATGCGATACTTTAAAGAAAACGTCACGTTTCTTATAAAAAAAAATGTAGTGGTTTATTGGACTGTTTACCAAAAAAACATCATTACAGGAAACATAAAATGAGTGAAATAGTTACGTAGATATTGTCCATTTGTCCATAGCAAAGCTTGTACACATCTTTCCTTGGTGTCCTGAATGGTAAGAATGACATCTGTTTCTCCGCAGCGCCTTAAGGAAGCAACACGTGGTTACATGGCAGCTGGCTGTTCATTCATCATAGTTCTTGTCAGAGTAAAGTGTCTGTAGAGAAAGCACGAGCCCCCCCTTCATGTAACCATTATATATATGTCCCTTATATCACGTGGTCTCTGTATATGGAGATGACACTTTACCATACAGAAATAGCATCTGTGATGTCAGCGAACGTTAATGTGCTTGGTACAGAATTGAGTGTAAAGAATAAATCCATAACCAATAATTAATATTTAACACGGACTCACTGCTTTATACATGAACCTATAAAGGTAAATATAAGAAAGTAGAAGAGACAATGAGGTCAGTGCGGGAGGACAAGTCTGCGCTGCTGCCTCCATTACACAGGCTGCTGTGACTGCTGAACGCGGACTCACTGCTTTATACATGAACCTATAAAGGTAAATATAAGAAAGTAGAAGAGACAATGAGGTCAGTGCGGGAGGACAAGTCTGGACAAGTCTGCGCTGCCGCCTCCATTACACAGGCTGCTGTGACTGCTGAACGCGGACTCACTGCTTTATACATGAACCTATAAAGGTAAATATAAGAAAGTAGAAGAGACAATGAGGTCAGTGCGGGAGGACAAGTCTGCGCTGCTGCCTCCATTACACAGGCTGCTGTGACTGCTGAACGCGGACTCACTGCTTTATACATGAACCTATAAAGGTAAATATAAGAAAGTAGAAGAGACAATGAGGTCAGTGCGGGAGGACAAGTCTGGACAAGTCTGCGCTGCCGCCTCCATTACACAGGCTGCTGTGACTGCTGAACGCGGACTCACTGCTTTATACATGAACCTATAAAGGTAAATATAAGAAAGTAGAAGAGACAATGAGGTCAGTGCGGGAGGACAAGTCTGCGCTGCTGCCTCCATTACACAGGCTGCTGTGACTGCTGAACGCGGACTCACTGCTTTATACATGAACCATAAAGGTAAATATAAGAAAGTAGAAGAGACAATGAGGTCAGTGCGGGAGGACAAGTCTGGACAAGTCTGCGCTGCCGCCTCCATTACACAGGCTGCTGTGACTGCTGAACGCGGACTCACTGCTTTATACATGAACCTATAAAGGTAAATATAAGAAAGTAGAAGAGACAATGAGGTCAGTGCGGGAGGACAAGTCTGCGCTGCTGCCTCCATTACACAGGCTGCTGTGACTGCTGAACGCGGACTCACTGCTTTATACATGAACCTATAAAGGTAAATATAAGAAAGTAGAAGAGACAATGAGGTCAGTGCGGGAGGACAAGTCTGGACAAGTCTGCGCTGCCGCCTCCATTACACAGGCTGCTGTGACTGCTGAACGCGGACTCACTGCTTTATACATGAACCTATAAAGGTAAATATAAGAAAGTAGAAGAGACAATGAGGTCAGTGCGGGAGGACAAGTCTGGACACGTCCGCGCTGCCGCCTCCATTACACAGGCTGCTGTGACTGCTGAACGCGGACTCACTGCTTTATACATGAACCTATAAAGGTAAATATAAGAAAGTAGAAGAGACAATGAGGTCAGTGCGGGAGGACAAGTCTGGACAAGTCTGCGCTGCTGCCTCCATTACACAGGCTGCTGTGACTGCTGAACGCGGACTCACTGCTTTATACATGAACCTATAAAGGTAAATATAAGAAAGTAGAAGAGACATGAGGCAGTGCGGGGTGCGCATTCCGGCTCCATTAACGTGCTGTGACTGCTGAACGCGGACTCATGTTATACAGAACTAAAAGGTAAATATAAGAAAGTGAAGAGACATGAGGTCAGGGAGGACAAGTCTGGCTGCCGCCTCCATTACAAGGCTGCTGTGACTGCTGAACGCGGACTCACTGCTTTATACATAACTAAAAGTAATATAAGAAAGTAAAGAGACAATGAGGTCAGGCGGAGAGCGCTCTGCCGCTCCGGCTCTTACAGCTGCGGACTCTGCTGATCAAACCTTAAATAAATAAAGGTAAATATAAGAAAGTAGAAGAGACAATGAGGCAGTGCGGGGCAATCTGGACAAGTCTGCGCTGCGCTCCATTACACAGGCTGCTGTGACTGCTGAAGGGACTCACTGCTTTATACAATGAACCTATAAAGGTAAATATAAGAAAGTGAAGAGACAATGAGTCAGTGCGGGAGCGAAGTCTGCGCTGCCGCTCATTAACAGGCTGTGTGATGTGAACGCACTCTGCTTACGAACCTTAAGTAAATAAAGTGAAGAGAAATGAGTCTGGGGACAGTTCGTGGCTCCATCACAGGCTGCGTACGTGAGCGATACGCTTTTACTGAACCTAAGATTAAGAAGTAGAAGAACATGGGTCGTGCGGAGGAAAGTCTGCTGCGCTCCATTACACGGTCTTGATGGACCGATCATGCTTTACATGACTATAAGGTATAAGAGAGAGAGACATGAGTCAGTGGGGACAGTCTGCCTGCGCCTCATTACAAGCTGCTGTGCGCGACGCGACTAGCTTTGAACTATAGATATAAGAGTAGAGGACATGAGTCATGGGAGACATGCGCCTCCATACACAGCTGCTGTGACTGTGAACCGTCATGTTTAATAACTATAGGTAAATTAGAGTAGAGAATGAGTCATGCGGGACATCTCGTCGCTCACACAGCTGTGTACGTGAAGCGACTCACGTTATAAACTATAGGAAATAAGAAGAACAGAGGTTGGAGACATCTGCCCCTCCATTACAAGGTGCGTGATGTGAACGGGACTCTGCTTTATACTAACTAGTAATAAAAAAGTAAAGAATGAGTCAGTGGGGACAAGTTGCCTGGCTCTTAACAGCCTGGAGCTAGGAACTGCTTACTGAATAAGAATATAAGTAAGAGACATGAGTAGGAAAGTTCTGCTATTAAGGGTGGAACGGATCTGCTTTATATGACCTAAAGGTATAGAGAAAGACATGAGCATGCGGAGAAGTTGCGCGCCTCCATAGTCGTGATGGAACGGCTGTTTTACATAACAAGTAAATAAAATAGAAGAGACAATGAGGTCAGTGCGGGAGGACAAGTTGCGTCGCTGCGCCTCATTACACAGGCTGCTGTGCTGTGAAGCGGACTCACTGCTTTATCATGAACTATAAAGAAATAAGAAAGTAGAAGAGACAATGAGGTCAGTGCGGGAGAAAGTTGCGCTGCGCCTCCATTACCAGGCTGCTGTGATGCTGAGCGGACTCATGTTTTACATGAACCTATAAGTAATAAGAAAGTAGAAGAACAATGAGTCGTGCGGAGGACAAGTTGCGCTGCTGCCCTCCATTACACAGGCTGCTGTGACTGTGACGCGGACTCACTGCTTTTACTGAACCTATAAAGGTAAAATAAGAGTAGAAGACAATGAGGTCAGTGCGGGACAATCCGCTGCGCTGCGCTCCATACACAGGCTGCTGTGACTGTGAACGCGGACTCATGCTTTATACATGACCTATAAGGTAAATATAAGAAAGTGAAGAGACAATGAGGTCAGTGGAGGACAAGTCTGCGCTGCTGCCCCATTACACAGGTGCTGGACTGTGAACCGGCCATGCTTTATACATGAACCTAAAGGTAAATAAGAAAGAGAAGAGACAAGAGGTCAGTGCGGGAGACAAGTCTAGCGTGCGCCTCATTACACAGGCTGCTGTGAGCTGAACGCGGACTCACTGCTTTTACTGAACCATAAGGAATATAAGAAGTAAGACATGGGTCAGTGGAGGAAAGTGCGCTGCCTCTACAAGCTGTGTGATGCACGCGGACTCCGCTTATCATGACTAAGTAATTAGAGTAGAAGGACATGAGGTCAGTGGGGGACAATCTGCCTGGCTCCATTAAAGGTGCTGCTGTGAACCGATCATGCTTTAAATGACTAAGTAATTAAAGAAGGACAGAGGTCTGGAGGAAAGTCAAATCTGCTGCCTCATTAACGGTGCGTGACTGTACGCGACTATTTTAACAACTTAAGGTAAATATAAAAAGTAAGAGACATGAGTCAGTGCGGAGGAAAGTTGCCTGCCTGCCTCCATTACACAGTGCTGTGATGCTGACCGGACTCATGTTTATACATGAACAAAAGGTAATATAGAAGTAGAAGAGACAATGAGGTCATGGGGACATTCGTGGCCATTACACGGCTGCTGTGACTGTAACGCGATCCTGCTATACGACCTAAAGGTATAGAAGAAAGACAATGAGGTCATCGGGAATCGCGCGCCATTACCAGTGCTGGACTGCTGACCGGACCACTGTTTATAATGAACTATAAAGGTAATATAAGAAGTAGAAGAGACAAGAGAGTGCGGAGACAAGTTGCGCTCCATACAAGCTTGACGAACGCGATCATCTTTAACTGAATATAAGGTAAATTAAAGTAAGACATGAGGTCTGGAGACAATCCGCTGCGCTCCATTACCAGCTGCTGCCGAACCGATCATGTTTAATAACCAAAGGTAAATATAAGAAAGTAGAAGAGACAATGAGGTCAGTGCGGGAGGACAAGTCGCGCTGCTGCCCTCCATTACACAGGTGCTGTGACTGCTGAACGCGGACTCATGCTTAACATGAACCTAAAAGGTAAATATAAGAAGTAGAAGAGACAATGAGGTCAGTGCGGGGACATGGACAAGTCTGCGCTGCCGCCTCCATACACAGGCTGCTGTGACTGCTGAACGCGGACTCACTGTTTATACATGAACCTATAAAGGTAATATAGAAAGTAGAGAGACAATGAGGTCAGTGCGGAGGACAAGTTGCGGGTGCGCCTCCATTACACAGGCTGCTGTGACTGCTGAACGCGGACTCACTGCTTATACATGAACTATAAAGGTAAATATAAGAAAGTAGAAGAGACATGAGGTCAGTGCGGGAGGACAAGTCTGCGCGCCGCCTCCATTACACAGGCTGCTGTGACTGCTGAACGCGGACTCACTGCTTATACATGAACTATAAAGGTAAATATAAGAAAGTAGAAGAGACAATGAGGTCAGTGCGGGAGGACAAGTCTGCGCTGCTGCCTCCATTACACAGGCTGCTGTGACTGCTGAACGCGGACTCACTGCTTTATACATGAACCTATAAAGGTAAATATAAGAAAGTAGAAGAGACAATGAGGTCAGTGCGGGAGGACAAGTCTGCGCTGCCGCCTCCATTACACAGGCTGCTGTGACTGCTGACGCGGACTCACTGCTTTATACATGAACCTAAAAGGTAATATAAGAAAGTAGAAGAGACAATGAGGTCAGTGCGGGAGGACAAGTCTGACGCTGCGCGCCTCCATTACACAGGCTGCTGTGACTGCTGAACGCGGACTCACTGCTTTATACATGAACCTATAAAGGTAAATATAAGAAAGTAGAAGAGACAATGAGGTCAGTGCGGGAGGACAAGTCTGGCAGCTGCGCTGCCGCCTCCATTACACAGGCTGCTGTGACTGCTGAACGCGGACTCACTGCTTTATACATGAACCTATAAAGGTAAATATAAGAAAGTAGAAGAGACAATGAGGTCAGTGCGGGAGGACAAGTCTGCGGCTGCCGCTCCATTACACAGGCTGCTGTGACTGCTGAACGCGGACTCACTGCTTTATACATGAACCTATAAAGGTAAATATAAGAAAGTAGAAGAGACAATGAGGTCAGTGCGGAGGACAAGTCTGGACAAGTCTGCGCTGCCGCCTCCATTACACAGGCTGCTGTGACTGCTGAACGCGGACTCACTGCTTTATACATGAACCTATAAAGGTAAATATAAGAAAGTAGAAGAGACAATGAGGTCAGTGCGGAGGACAAGTCGGACAAGTCTGCGCTGCGCCTCCATTACACAGGCTGCTGTGACTGCTGAACGCGGACTCACTGCTTTATACATGAACCTATAAAGGTAAATATAAGAAAGTAGAAGAGACAATGAGGTCAGTGCGGGAGGACAATCTGGACAAGTCTGCGCTGCCGCCTCCATTACACAGGCTGCTGTGACTGCTGAACGCGGACTCACTGCTTTATACATGAACCTATAAAGGTAAATAAAGAAAGTAGAAGAGACAATGAGGTCAGTGCGGGAGGACAAGTCTGGACAAGTCTGCGCTGCCGCCTCCATTACACAGGCTGCTGTGACTGCTGAACGCGGACTCACTGCTTTATACATGAACCTATAAAGGTAAATATAAGAAAGTAGAAGAGACAATGAGGTCAGTGCGGGGAGGACAAGTCTGCGCTGCCGCCTCCATTACACAGGCTGCTGTGACTGCTGAACGCGGACTCACTGCTTTATACATGAACTATAAAGGTAAATAAAGTAGAGAGACAATGAGGTCAGTGCGGAGGACAGTCGCGCTGCCGCCTCCATTAACAGGCTGCTGTGATGCTGAAGCGGACTCACTGCTTTATACATGAACTATAAAGGTAATATAAGAAAGTAGAGAGACAATGAGTCAGGGGAGGAAGTTGCGCCTCCGCCATACACAGGTGCTGTGCTGTGAACGCGGACTCACTGCTTTTACATGAACCTTAAGGTAATATAAGAAGTGAAGAGACAATGGGTCAGTGGGAAGGAAAGTCTGCGCTGCGTCATTAAAGCTTGTGATGCTGAGGAGTTAAATAACTGAATTGAAAGTAGAAAACAAGCAGTGGGCAAGCGTCGCTACTACAACGTCACTCTTTTGACATAAGGTAATTAAAGTAGGACAGTCGTGGGAATGGCGCCCATAGGCTTTGATCTGACGGATATGCTTTATACTGAACTAAGATAAGAAAGGAGAGAAGGGCGGGATGCAGCTGGCTCCATTAACAGGGCTGTCGCTGACGGACTCATGTTATACACTTGTAATAGATAGAGACATGAGTCAGTGGGGAGGAGTCTGCGCGCCGCCCTACAGGTGCTGGCGTGAACCGGACTATGCTTACATGAACTAAGGTATATAAGAAGTAAAGACATGGGCGTGGGGGAAGTTGCGCTGCGCCTCCATTAACAGCGGTGACTGTGAACGCGGACCAGTTATATAACTTAAGGTATTAGAAAGTAGAGAGCAATGGGTAGTGCGGGGGAGTTGGGCGCCTCATTACGGCGTGCTACGGACTCATGCTTACTGACTAAGGTAATTGAAAGTAGAAGGACAATAGGTAGTGGGAGACAGTCTGCGCGTCTCAAATATAAGAAAGTAGAAGAGACAATGAGGTCAGTGCGGGAGGACAAGTCTGGAAGTCTGCGCTGCCGCCTCCATTACACAGGCTGCTGTGACTGCTGAACGCGGACTCACTGCTTTATACATGAACCTATAAAGGTAAATATAAGAAAGTAGAAGAGACAATGAGGTCAGTGCGGGAGGACAAGTCTGCTCTGCCTGCGCTCCATTACACAGGCTGCTGTGACTGCTGAACGCGGACTCACTGCTTTATACATGAACCTATAAAGGTAAATATAAGAAAGTAGAAGAGACAATGAGGTCAGTGCGGGAGGACAAGTCTGGCAAGTCTGCGCTGCTGCCTCCATTACACAGGCTGCTGTGACTGCTGAACGCGGACTCACTGCTTTATACATGAACCTATAAAGGTAAATATAAGAAAGTAGAAGAGACAATGAGGTCAGTGCGGGAGGACAAGTCTGGACAGTCTGCCTGCCGCCTCCATTACACAGGCTGCTGTGACTGCTGAACGCGGACTCACTGCTTTATACATGAACCTATAAAGGTAAATATAAGAAAGTAGAAGAGACAATGAGGTCAGTGCGGGAGGACAAATCTGGAAGTCTGCGCTGCCGCCTCCATTACACAGGCTGCTGTGACTGCTGAACGCGGACTCACTGCTTT
>JARQOD010009510.1:0-31082 GCA_033576555.1 Oophaga sylvatica
TCTGGATTCTACTCGGACCCTACTTCGTCCTGCCCCAGATCCAACATGTAAAAACTTTGGGCAACAGTGCAGATGCTTACCTCCTCTGGATTCTGTGATTCCTCGGAGCAGATCTCTGATGCCCATGAAATAGAATGTGTGAACAGCTCTGCATAATGGCCCATCTGTGGTTCCCCACAGTCAGTTGAGTGTTTGGAAATGCTTGACATGGGGGGAACAAGGGTGATTGGGGTGCCACTTCTGAGTATTGTACTGTTTGTGATGTTAAGGGGGAGGAAGAGGAGGAGAGGCCCCTTGATGCAGCACTTGCCATCCACTGAGCCTCATCTTCAAGGCGGCTGCCAAAGAAAGGTAGTTGAGTAGCCCATCCAGTAACAGATTTTGTCAGTGGTCTTTGGATAGGCTGAGATGGTGTTTGTTCAGTTTTGCTTTCATTAACATTAACACCCAACCCACATACATGTCGAACACCAAGCCTATTCCCCCTTCCACCACAACCTTGCTTTTTCCCAGTCATGTTGTAAGTAGTCTTCCCCTCTTGTAACCCGCTGTTTCACAACCTTAAGTCCACAGCTGTCAGTCACCTGTCACTAAATGAACAATCACTATTTATTCAACACTGTAATACCTAATGATTTTCAAGTGGAAATCTGGCCTTCTGATTTGCCACTGAAAAACAGTTCTACCACAAACAATTTGCAGCAGCTAATTGGACCTCATGGCTGCACCCCAATTTTAGGCCTAATGATTTTATTTGGAAATCTGACCTTCTGATTTGCCACTGAAACACAGTTTTATCACAAAGGATTTGAATTAGCTAATTGGCTCTCCAGGTTGCACCCCAATATTAGGGATAACAATTTTTAAGTGGAAATCTGGCCTTCTAATTTGCCACTGAAACATAATTTTATCACAAATGATTTGGAGTAGCAAATGGGGCCTCTGGAGACTGTGCAAAAACTGTGTGGCAATCTAGTTCAATTCTGGAAGATCAATTTGACACAGGACAGGATACTATCTAGTTAACTGACAAAATCACTTTTAGCAGCAGCACTAGCGCAGGAGCGACCTCTCTGCAATGTGACACTGAGACAATGGCACCAGCAAAACAAGATGTCCGCTTTTTATATGGACAACAACATGTGACTTTGGCAGCCAATCACAGAAGACCTTGTGTCATGATGACGTGGATGATTTCTGACCCCTGACTGGGTGCCAAAATCAACACACATAAAGTTAAGGAAAAAAAAAGAAAAAAAAAAGCGCGCCGCTCCAGTAACCACTTTACAACCCATCCCGTCATCAAACACGTCCCACCATCCCCTGCTCATCATACAGCACCACTATCCTAGCCAAAGTAATAACCAGGGCCGGCTCCAGATTTTTATGGGCCCGGGGCGAAAGAGTCTCAGTGGGCCCCCTTAACACAGACCACGATTCATGATGCACAGATACGGCACAGAAATATGGGTGTAGCACAACGCCAAACACTTCTCTTCTTCCATTACATGACTGATACCTATTGTAAATTGTACAATAGCTCAAAAACCGCCAAATCCTCACAGCACACAGTACAGACTGGACAGTACAGTCCTCCATACAATATTATGGGCACCACATAGTCTCCCCCTCATCACCCATATAATACCCCATGCAGGATGTCACCCCGCCATCCCCCATATAATGCTCCATACAGAATACTGGACCCAATATAATGCTTCATACAGAATACTGGACCACATATAATGCTCCATACAAAATATGGAGCTTTTCTCTACACTGTGCTGCGTTCTGCACTGTTACGGCTCAGGAAAGGGCGCTGTGGAAAGACTCCCCATTATCATCATTGCCTGCCCATTATCATCATCATTGTCTCCCCATCATCATCATTGCCTGCCCATCATCATCATCATCATTGCCTGCCCATCATCATCATCATTGCCTCCCTATTAATGTCATCATCATCATTGCCTCCCCATCATCATCATTATCATTGCCTCCTCATTAATATCATTATCATCATTGCCTTCCCATTATCATTGCCTCCCCATCATCATAATTGACTCCCCATTAATATCATCATCATTGCCTTCCCATTATCATTGCCTCCCCATCATCATCATCATCATTGCGTCCCCATCATCATTGCCTCCCCATCATCATTGCCTCCTCACCACCATCACTGCCTCTCCTCACCACCATCACTGCCTCCCCCCACCACCATCACACATACAGCACCGCAGCACTCTCTCACATACACACACGCAGGCACACACACACACACACACCTCACCTGTCCGGCGTCCGCTCCCTCTCTGCCAAAGCCGGCCGCTAATGATGACAACATTCAGCGGCGCTGCTGTGAGAGAGGAAGCGCCGGCGCAGGCGCCCCCTGGAGCCCGGAGCTGCGGCAGCGGAGGCACGGGGAGAGGTAAGTATTGCGCTGGCTGCTGCCGGGGCCCTGAGCAAGCGGGGGGCCCAGTGGCGGCGCTGGCATCGCTAGGATGAATGGATGTAGAGCGAAGTCCACAGCTCTAAAGGGCTACAGACTTTTTCCTTGGTCGTCAGTTCAGCCTCAGGAATCAATGTTTCCATTCAGTCACAGTAAACAAAAAAAGAAGACATGCAGGCTAGTTCTCATCTCAGGGCTTCCCCCATCAGGGAGTTGGCAGGATCTGAAAGATTATATGATAAAAGCTGGAGATGTCTTCTATGTAGACGTACACCAGTGTGGAATAGGGACTGTGGAGTTTATTCACAAGGAGGACATGGAATATGCTGTATGTAAACTGGATGATACAAAGTTTTGTTCAGATGAAGGTGAAACCTGTTACATTTGTGTCCGAGCTGAAAAAAGTGGGGGAGGAGCTGGCCATTTACTAAAAGACTATTGGATGAATGGACGTAGAGTGGAGTCTACAGCTCTAAGGGATACACACTTTTTCCAGCAGGGAGCATTTGTTGCGTCAATATTATTGTTGTGTTTCATTTCCTTGGTCGTCAGTTCAGCTTCAGGAATCAATGTTTTCATTCAGTCACAATAAGCAGAAGAAGACATGCAAGCTAGATCTTATGTATACATAAGGCCAAACTCAAGATTAGTAATCGCCTGGATTGTTGTAAAACCATGGACGTATGGAATAAAAATGAGTTTCAACATTAGCATGCCTAGGTGATTATTACAGCTCACAACCTCAAATCTTCACAGTGATAATTTAGCGAACTGTGACCAAATTTTGCCAACTTTGAGTAAAAATGCTTGTGAAAGTGAACACGAATCCGAATGTGCTATGTTTGTGCCGAATTTGAGATTGGGAATTGTTTTCCAAACAAGTTCGCTCATCTCTAGAGACTAACATGCAGTTTCTAATTCACAGTGTCACAGATGCACCCCTCAGTGTGTCTATGATGCAGTTACTGAGAGATCGGCCATCCAATCTTGTATGGGGGTGTGCGGAAGCTGTCGGTAATTTGAAAGCTTGTCCATCCAATCTGGTACAGGGGCGTGCTGTGCTTTCAATGTGATGATTGACAGCGCAACTATCCAATCTGAGACTGTGAGGCTTCGGCTGCCTCCATGTGTTCATTATTCCAGTTAATTGTCATGCTTCTTAACTGAACTGTGTCTCCCAGAACTCTGCCAGACGTACATTCAGCCTGTGAGGTTTGTGCTTTCCTGTGCCTTGAGTTCTGTATGCTTGATCTGTTGCCTGACCTTGGACTTCATTCTTTCCATCTGCCTGTTTAACCCCTTCAGCTCTGATCCATTATCCTCCCTGTACTCTGACCTTGGAATGCTTCTTGACTACTGCTTTTGTCTCTTCCTTCTGTGTATGGTGTACCCTTCTGGCTTCTGACCTTGGACTCCTTGACCTCTCTCACTCACTGCTTGTCTGTGAAAAGTGACTAGTGTCATACACAGACATTCTATGTTGACATCTTGTTCTGTTCCCATATGTCTGTAGTAAACTTGGTAATGCTCCTGTATTTATCTATTAAACTTAGTTTTGGTGGTGCTGTATCTATGTAGTGAGCTTAGTTCTATTCCCTTATTTATGCATTAAGCTTGTTTTTGTTCTATCTATGTTCATATCTGCGCAATAACTTTGGTTTGTTTTTGCACTAAGCTTGGCTGTTACCATATTTACGTAGTTAGCTCGGTGGTAGTACCATAGCTATGCAGTCATTTTGTTTTTTTCTATCTATATTAATGTATTAAGTTTGGTGTTTGATGTATCTATGTACTAAGCTTAGTTCTGTTTCCATATGAATGTACTAAGCTTGGTTCTGTTCCCGTAGCTGTGTACTGCATTTGTTTTTGTTCTTGTATCTAATGTAGTAAAATTGGTTCCGCTCCCTTATCTATGCACTAAGATACATGCTGTTCCTGTATGTATGTAGTTATATCGGTTCTGCTACCATATTAAGGCAGTAAGCTTTGTTCTGCTACTGTATCTATTTAGCAGTTTGGTTCTGTTGCTGTTTGTATGTAGTAAGTGTTATTGTGTTCCAATATTGATGTAGTAAGCTTGTTTGTCTTCTTGTATTTGTGTAGTATGCTTGGTTAGGTTTCGCATCTATGCTGTAGTTTTTCTGTTCCTGTATCTGTGTAGTAAACTCCATTCTCTTCACATATCTATGTACCATCCACTATTATGTTTATAGTCTGTTACCCCTGTTGCTTTATTGCAGCAGCAACAGATAAACAGGCTAAAGATTGGCTTTCATAACTCTAGGGCCACTGTTTTGTGATTGCCCCCCAGGCCAAAATTTGCCAGCCAGCCCTTATTTCTATGCCACAAAGGCAAGTGGAGTAGCTTTTTGCTAAACTTTTGCTAATTTTGAAAAAGTCTTAAGTTCTGAATGTGTCCAAAAACATCAAGTGATAAAAACCTGCCTAATTTTATACAACCTTATCCTGTAAATCAAGGCACAAATTAAATTAAAAATGTTGTTAAAGAATGCTTAATTCGATGAACTCTAAAAAAGATAAAGGAAAAAAATAATTCCTAGAAATTGGAGTGAAAGGAGTAAAAACTGCACCCTCTAGACTTTGAATTTTAAAAGCTACATGTTATATGGCTCTAATTGCTGGAATAGTACAGAAAGTCAATGGTTGGCTTCATTTCTCTTGGCAGCAGGCATGTTTTGCTTCTGTGCTCCTCGTAGGTGTCCATTGCTAAACCACATATGTGTTTATTATAACAAGGGTCATTAATGAATGATTCATTTGGCAATTTTAAAGACACAATAATATTTACAAAGACGTTGTGTGAACAAACAAGAAGCAGATATAAGGTGTAACAAGTCACGGTCATGGAGGTTAAAAAAATGCCAAGTTTTCATACCATGCAAAAGGAGTCAACTCATTTTTGTAGTATCTCACCCAGGGTGGAGAAAGAGTAATCTGGACTCCCAATATCTCCCCTCATAACAACTATATTTAGGAAACACTTGTGTTAAGTAAATAATGGAGAAACATGCATCTCTTTCTTTGTTTTATGCAGACCCATCCCTAAAAAGGGTTGTCTGACCTTAGGGTACAAGCCTGCAGTTATTCTATGTGATTACAGACTTGTGAATCCTTACATCCAGGGGTGGATTAAGGGTAGCCAGGGCCCCGGGCTATTCAGACTCTGCGGGCCCCCCGGTCATGTGACGGGGTCATGCGATATTGTCATCATATACCTAAAACAGATTATTCCAGAAAAATAGTTGCTGAGTGAAACTATAACCTGTCAAACATCCATTGATCTAGTCAATTTACCCTTCAGTTAGGAAAAAAAAAAAAAAACACTTTAAGCCACGGTATTGAACAGTCTAATTTTAATCTGTAAACAAGACTGTTGCAAGTTTTCGGCAGAATGAGCTGCTCTGCTCGAACTGCGCTCCTCTTTGGCAGTGTGAGTAGGCGGGCCACGCACCCGTGATGTTTGCAACGTCCTCCCGCACGTCTACATCAGGAGAGTGCGGCAGCGGTTGCCAGATTAGTCTGTCTGTCACACTTTCAGGGCTGCCACTTTGAATTTTGGGGCCCCATACTGGAAAATTTTTTGGGGCCCCCTTGAGACTCCGCCCAGGCTCCACACTAGCCCCTCCCTCCACCCCTCGAACTGTCCACAGTCCCACCGCTCTCTCTTGGAAAAACTCCACTTCTCACTAATCACACATTAACAGCTCCCATCTCCAAATTACTCATATAGCCAGCAGCTCTTGTTTTGGCCAAAAGATTTTTTAAATCTGCCACCACGACAAGGTAGACTCTTTTGGCCAGGCCCTACTCTACGATAACCTATTAAACATTTTTTTAAATATCCCATACAATTTAGGTATATTTTTTATTCATTTTTCAATTTTTAAAATGACCAATAATATCACATCCAAAGAGACAAATACCACAGCATCATGACCAGATCAGATATTACCACAACATGGTGACCAATAGACCTATAATACCACATACAAGGAACAAATACAGCCACACCATGACCAGACCACACATTACCACCACAGTGACAGAATAATAGCACATACAAGGGACAAATACCACCGCACCATGCCCAGACCACATATTACCACCACATGGTGACTGAATGCTACAATACTGATCATTAATTAAAAAAACATAATACTATCACCATAAGTACCATTATACACAGGAGATCTGTACCTAGTATGCAGTGTCTGTGTACAGGTAATACAGGTAATACAGTGATCACCACGGACATTATACACAGGACCTCTGTATATAGTGACAGTATACAGGTAATACAGTGATCACTGGTGGCATGGTACACATGGTACACAGGAACTCTGCGTATAGTGTCAAAGTACAGGTAACACACTGACTCACCAGTGACATCTCTAGGTGAAGTCCTTCATCTTCGCTTTTCATCTTTGATCCAGCACAGACCGCCATCATGTCTTACAGCCAGGACTCGTCTCTGCAGGAAATAACACAGTTATCTAGAGCTCCACTTGCAGAACACATTACTTAATTTTTTTCCAACTTCTACAATACACCAGATGAAGAAAAAAAGGCATCATAGTGTCGCTCTGCACAGTAACAGGAGCTCCCCCCATTTAAAACAGTTTACTCAAAAAATAAAATAAATACATCATTGCAGTAATAATATCCCTTAATTAGCCCTTCTGGGAATAATATTCCCCATCCTGGCCCCCATGTGTCTCATTCCTGGCTTCAGCCATATGTTCTCCCATCCCGCCATCTTGAGTATCCATTCTGCCCCATTTGATCTCCCAATCCTGCCCCATCTGTCTACATCGTATCCATCCTGCCCCATGGTCCTGCACCATGTGTCTCCCATTTTGCCCCCTGTGTCTCGCATCCAGCCCCCTCCTGTGTCTCATTGTCACATTCTGCCTCCTCTTGCGTCTCACATTCTGCCCCTTCTGTGTCTCACTGTCACATTCTACCCCCTCCTGTATCTTACTGTCACATTCTGCCCTCTACTGTGTCTTATTGTCACATTCTGCCCCCTCTTGTGTCTCACTGTCACATTCTGCCCCTCCTGTGTCTCACATTCTGCCCCTCCTGTGTCTTACTGTCACATTCTGCCCCCCCCTGTGTCTCACTATCACATTCTGCCCCCTCCTGTGTCTTACTGTCACATTCTGCCCCTCCTGTCTTACGGTCACATTCTGCCCCGTGTCCATTCTGCCCCTTCTGTGTCTCACTGTCACATTCTGCCCCGTGTCCATTCTACCCCCTCCTGTGTCTCACTGTCACATTCTGCCCCTCCTGTGTCTCATATTCTGCCCCTCCTGTGTCTCACTGTCACATTCTGCCCCCTCCTGTGTCTCACTGTCACATTCTGCCCCCTCCTGTGTCTTACTGTCACATTCTGCCCCTTCTGTCTTACTGTCACATTCTACCCCATGTCCATTCTGCCCCTCCTGTGTCTCATTGTCACATTCTGCCCCGTGTCCATTCTACCTCCTCCTGTGTCTCACTGTCACATTCTGCCCCGTGTCCATTCTACCCCCTCCTGTGTCTCACTGTCACATTCTGAACCCCTCCTGTGTCTTACTGTCACATTCTGCCTCTCCTTCTTACTGTCACATTCTGCCTGTGTCCATTCTGCCCCCTCCTGTGTCTCACTGTCACATTCTGCCCCTCCTGTGTCTGTCACATTTTGCCCCTCCTGTGTCTCATATTCTGCCCCTCCTGTGTCTCACTGTCACATTCTGCCCCCTCCTGTGTCTCACTGTCACATTCTGCCCCCTCCTGTGTCTTACTGTCACATTCTGCCCCTCCTGTCTTACTGTCACATTCTATCCCATGTCCATTCTGCCCCTCCTGTGTCTCATTGTCACATTCTGCCCCGTGTTCATTCTACCCCCTCCTGTGTCTCACTGTCACATTCTGCCCCGTGTCCATTCTACCCCCTCCTGTGTCTTACTGTCACATTCTGCCCCCTCCTGTCTTACTGTCACATTCTGCCCCTGTGTCCATTCTGCCCCCTCCTGTGTCTCACTGTCACATTCTGCCCCTCCTGTGTCTTACTGTCACATTTTGCCCCCTCCTGTGTCTAACTGTCACATTCTGCCCCCTCCTGTCTTACCGTCACATTCTGCCCCTGTGTCCATTCTGCCCACTCCTGTGTCTCACTGTCACATTCTGCCACATATCTCACATTCTGCCCCATATCTCACATTTTGCCCCCGTGTTTCCCATTCTGCCCCGTGTCTCACATTCTGCTCCCGTGTCTCACATTCTGCCCCGTCTCGCATTCTGCCCCGTGTCTCGAATTCTGCCCCATGTCCATTCCCATGTTCATTCTGCCCCGTGTCTCGCATTCTGCACCGTGTCTCGCATTCTGCCCCATGTCTTGCATTCTGCCCCATGTCCATTCCCATGTCCATTCTGCCCCATGTCTGGCATTCTGACCCATGTCTTGCATTCTGCCACATGTCCATTCTGCCTCCATGTCCATTCTGCCCCATGTCCATTCCTATGTCCATTCTGCCCCATGTCCATTCTGCCTCCATGTCCATTCTGCCTCCATGTCCATTCTGCCCCATGTCCATTCTGCCCCAGGTCCATTCCCTTGTCCATTCTGCCCCATGTCCATTCTGTCCCATGTCCATTCTGCCCCATGTCCATTCTGCCTCCATGTCCATTCTGCCTCATGTCCATTCTGCCCCATGTCCATTCTGCCTCCATGTCCATTCTGCCGCCATGTCCATTCTGCCTCCATGTCCATTCTGCCTCCATATCCATTCTGCCCCATGTCCATTCTGCCACATGTCCATTCTGCCCTATGTCCATTCTGCCCCATGTCCATTCTGCCCCCATTTCCATTCTGCCCTATGTCCATTCTGCTCCATGTCCATTCTGCCTCCATTTCCATTCTGCCCCATGTCCATTCTGCCTCCTCCATCGCCGCTTTCATATAAAATAAACACAGTTCCTTCTTTCCTTGCCGGGCCCCCGAATCGCCCTTCAATAAAAAACCACACAATGATTTCTAACCCGCACTTTGCTGCGTGCTCCTGCGGCGAAGCTCCCTCCATGCAGCTGAAGCGTACACTCACCGGCGACTGACAATGATGTCAGACGCCGGCGACGTGTGTGCTGCGGCTGACATCAGCTGCCAGCCTCCGATTGGCTGGTGGCTGTTAACTATTGACGTGCGGGCGCATGGTATCTGGTGATACAGTATTCTTTTTCTGCTTTTTATATTCTGGTCTAATCCATTCTGAGCCTGAGAGCGTCTGTGTGTGACTCCTGAAATATATACGGAGAATTACAATTTTTTTCACTATACTATATACACCTGGTGTCTGGTGATACAGTACCCTTTTTCAGCTTTTTATATTCTTGTCTAATCCATACTGAGCCTGAGAGCGTCTATGTGTGACTCCTGAAATATATAAGGAGATTTACAATTACCCCTACACTGTATACAGCTGTACGCTTGTGATACAGTACCCTTTTTCTGCTTTTTATATTCTGGTCTAATCCATACTGAGCCTGTGAGTGTCTGTGTGTTACTCCGGAAATATATACGGAGATTTACAATTACCCCTACACTGTATACAGCTGTGATACAGTACCCTTTTTCAGCTTTTTATATTCTTGTCTAATCCATACTGAGCCTGAGAGCGTCTGTGTGTGACTCCTGAAATATATACGGAGATTGAAATTTTCCCCTTCACCGTATACAGCTGTACGCTTCTGATACAGTACCATATATCTGCTGGTATTTTTGGTACATTTTCCCAAACATGAGGAAGTATGGTGGAAGAGGCTGCGGACGTGGGCGGGGGGGGGGGGGGGGCAGCTGGTACTGATGGTGGTTGTGGTGCATCTTCTGGTAGTGCCAAAAGCACAATAGCACCTAAGGCAGGAGGTAACATAGTAACATAGTAACATAGTTATTAAGGTTGAAGGAAGACTTTAAGTCCATCTAGTTCAACCCATATCCTATCCTAACCTGCCCTAACATGTTGATCCAGAGGAAGGCAAAAAAAAACCCAAGTGGCAAACAGTAAGCTTTACATTGGGGAAAAAAATTCCTTCCCGACTCCACATACGGCAATCAGACTAACTCCCTGGATCAACGCAGTATCTAAGAAACTAGTGAATATAGCCTGTAATATTATATTTTTCAAGAAAGGCATCCAGTCCCTTCTTAAATTTTAGTAAGGAATCACTCATTACAACATTAGACGGCAGAGAGTTCCATAGTCTCACTGCTCTTACAGTAAAGAATCTGCGTCTGTGATTATGGCTAAACCTTCTTTCTTCCAGACGTAGAGGATGCCCCCTTGTCCCCGTCACAGGTCTAAGAGTAAAAAGATCATTAGAAAGGTCTTTGTACTGTCCCCTCATATATTTATACATTGTAATAATATCACCCCTAAGCCTTCGTTTTTCCAAACTAAATAACCCCAAGTGTAATAACCTGTCTTGGTATTGCAGACCCCCCAGTTCTCTAATAACCTTGGTTGCTCTTCTCTGCACCCGCTCCAGTTCAGCTATGTCTTTCTTATACACCGGAGACCAGAACTGCACACAGTATTCTAAGTGTGGTCGCACCAGTGACTTGTATAGAGGTGTTGAGCCTGCATCATCGTCTGGCTCAAGAAGGCCTGGAAGGCTCCCTTTTCTGGGAGTAGGTAAACCGCTTTTAAAGCCGGAGCAACAAGAACAGGTTTTGGCTTACATTGCCGAAACAGCCTCCAGCTCTATCGCCTCCTCTTCTGAAGTTTCAAAAAATGCAAGCACTGAGTCGTCAGTGCAGGTTCCTGGTCAGGAACAACACCTTTCCTTGTGTCCTTCACCCCCACCAAAAGTGAAGGATGCGGCTGGCCACACTTCAGATTACTACATGGAGCTCTTTTCACATACCATGCCTGGGTTATTAAGTCAAATCCTGAATTCCCCTGTCCAAGATGAATCTGACATGGAGAGCACTGATGCACAGCCACTACTAGATGATTCTGCTGGTACATTGACCCAGAGCACTACATTGCCCTCGCAGTCTACTGAGCCAGAATCTGACCCTGATGAAACTCAGGTGCCCCTTCCCGCATACTACACCACCTTACACGGTGACACAGAGGAAGGTGCAAATGAGATTGAAGAGGAGGTGATGGATGACCCAGTTGTTGACCCGGATTGGCATCCATTGGGGAAGAGGGTGCTGCTGGCAATAGCTCAGAAGAGGAGAAGGATCCGCAGCAGGCACCGACATCACAGCAGCAGTTATCTGGCAGGCCTGTAGCTGTCCAAAAAAAAATAAAAAGAGTTGCAGGACAGCTTGGCCAGACGGTCAAATTAACACAGCGTGCAAGCCCTGAAAATTTATACCATAGTAGGAAGAGTGCAGTGTGGCACTTTATTGACCAAAATCCTATTGATGAGGCAAAGGTTATCTGTAAGAAGTGCGGAAGGACCTTTAGCCGAGGGAAAAATCTCTGAAATTTGAATACCAGTTGCATGCTTAGACATTTATTTACCATGCACTTGCAAGCGTGGACGGACTACAAAACCTCAGGTAGCACATGTGCATCTGCTCTGACTGAAGGTAGCCTGCAACGCTCCATCGCTTCCCCCACTGTAAGCCCACCGATAAGCACACCACCAGCAAGAAATGTTGAGGTGTCGTCGCAAAGCCAAAGTAGTCAGGGAATCACAATGTTTTTGCAACGAAAGACTGAATCTAGGCCTGGTGGTGCAGTGCTTCCTAAGTAATTATCTGGAGTTAACAGCCCTGCTCCATAAGGTGAGAAGACTGTGCTCACACATCCGTCGCTCACCCGTAGACTCCAGTCGTATGCAGAGGCTGCAGCGATAACTCCACATCCCCAAGCACCGCCTAATCATAGACGTTGCAACAAGGTGGAAATCCACCATGCACATGGTCGAGAGGCTGTGCTAACAGAGGTAGGCTGTAATGCATTTGTGGGAGGATACATGGGCAGGAAGTTTGAGGGCAGACATGGAGTTATCGGGTGTGCAGTGGTCAAAGCTGAAAGACCTCTGTAAAGTCCTTCAGTGTTTTGAGGAATGCACACGGCTGGTTAGCGCAGACGACGCCATCATAAGCATGAGCATCCCACTTATGCGTCTGCTCATGTAAACTTTGACGCACATTAAGGATCAGGTGTCTGCAGCGGAGGAGGAAGAGGAGGAGGAGGAGGGAAGCCTTGATGACAGTCAGCCATTGTCTGCTCAGGGAACTGTCCTGGATGAGGTGGAGGAAGAAGAGGAAGAGGAGGAGGAGGGGGATGATTATTTTGGGGAGGAGGATGCTTCTCAGGGGGCAAGAGAAACAACCTATGCCAGTTTTTCCACCTCCCTAACTGGGCTGTACCCCCCCCAGGGCCAGCATCAGCACCTGGCACACCCGGGCAAGTGGCGGTGCCCTGAGCAGGTGAGGGGGGCCCACTCGTGGGCAACGGCACTGGCACAGGGCCCCTTATAGTACGTTGGTGTCTCTGATGGTGAGGGGGCCCACTCACCATCAGAGACACCGTCTTACTATGAGGGGCCCTATGCCAGTGCCGTCGCCCACGAGTGGGCCCTCCTGCTTGCTCAGGGCACCAGCACTTGCAATACTTGCCTCTCTGAGCTCCACCGCTGTGACCTCTTCCGCATTTCCTGACAGTGACATTCAGGTCAGAGAGCGCGATGATGTTACGTCTGTGCGGCCTCTTCCTGAACAGTCCAAGTGCAGAGAGCTGGAAGATGGCGACACGCTGAGGAGTCTAAAGTAGAGCAGTGCCCAGTGAGGAGAGGTATTTCATTTTTTAAAATTTTTGGAGCAATATATGGGGAGCATTATACACTGTAGAATTATATATTGGGCCCATCATACACTTGAGCATCATAGATAGGGCCCATTATACACTGGAGCATCATATGGGGCCCATTTTATATGGAGCATTATATGGGCCCATCATACACTGGAGCATTATAAATGGGGCCCATCATACACTGGAGCATCATCCATGGGGCCCATCATACACATGCTTATTATAAATGGGGCCCATCATACACTGGAGCATTATAAATGTGGCCCATCATACACTGGAGCATCATATACGGGGCCCATTATACACTGGAGCATTATAAATGGGGCCCATTATATTTGGAGCATTATATAGGCCCATCATACACTGGAGCATCATCCATGGGGCCCATCATATACTGGAGCATCATATGGGGCCCATTATATATCAAGCATTATATAGGCCCATCATACACTGGAGCATCATCCATGGGGCCCATCATACACTGGAGCATCATATGGTGCCCATTATAGATGGAGCATTATATAGGCCCATCATACAGTGGAGCATTATAAATGTGGCCCTTCATACACTGGAGCATCATCCATGGGACCCATCATATACTGGAGCATCATATGGGGCCCATTATATATGGAGCATTATATAGGCCCATCATACACTGGAGCATCATCCATGTAGCCCATCATACACTGGAGCATTATAAATGTGGGCCCATCATACACTGGAGCACCATATACTGGGACCATTATACACTGGAGCATTATAAATGGGGCCCATTAGACATGGAGCATTATACACTGTTTGCATAATTATTATTAGGCAAGTTGTATTTGAGAGGATTCTTTTTATTATTGAACAACAACTATGTTCTCAATCAACCCAAAAGACTCATAAATATAAAAGCTTAATATTTTTGGAAGTTGGGGTGTTTTTTTTTTTTAGTTTTGGCTATCTTAGGAGGATATCTGTTTGTGCAGGTAACTATTACTGTGCAGAATTATTAGGCAACTTAATAAAAACCAAATATATACCAATCTCACTTGTTTATTTTCACCAGGTGAACCAATATAACAACACAAAATTTAGAAATAAACATTTCTGACGTTCAAAAACAAAAAAAAGTGACCAACATAGCCACCTTTCTTTACAATGACACTCAAAAGCCTTCCATCCATAGATTCTGTCAGTTGCTTGATCTGTTTACGATCAACTTTGCGTGCAGCAGCCACCACAGCCTCCCTGACACTGTTCCGAGAGGTGTAGATCTCACATTTTATGAGGGGCCACAGGTTCTCCATTGGGTTCAGATAAGTTGAGCAAGGGGGTCATGTCATTATTTTTTCTTCTTTTAGACCTTTACTGGGCAGTCATGCTGTGGAGTATTTGGATGCATGTGATGGAGCATTGTCCTGCATGAAAATCATGTTTTTCTTGAACGATACGGACTTCTTCCTGTACCACTGCTTGAAGAAGTTGTCTTCCAGAAACTGGCAGTAGGTCTGGGACTTGAGCTTCACTCCATCCTCAACCCGAAAAGGTCCCACATGTTCATCTTTGATGATACTGTCTCGACCCGCCACCACAATTGTGGATTACCAGGGCAATGGGGTACTCAGAGCCGAGCCCATGGAAGTCTATGGGGATTGTCACAGGTAGCGGTGGCTCGGTCTGTGGCCCTAGCGGTCTGGCGTATGTTGGGGGAATATTTACAGGGGATAGATTTATATACAGTTCGTGACGCCACCTGTAGTCTCTGGTAATTTGTACCAGCGCTGCTGTAGATCTCTGAGGGGATGGTGAGGCAGCTAGATGTCGGGTCCCCTACAGGTGGGACTCTTCCCTCAGGTCGATGGTTATGATGGGGTAGTGCAGGAATGCAATCAAATAACACAGTCTCACACATCAGCGTCTTTCCATACCTTTACTTCAAGTTGTTCAGGCAGGTCCCAGGGAGGCTGATGGGGTTGATGGAGGATGAGCTTTGAGGCAACGGCTAAGCAAGTTAGGGGCCTCCTTTACTTTCAAATGATGATGAGTCCAACCAGCGTAAAGCGTAGTTCCCTCTATAACTCCAGCTATTCCAAAGCTGTGCTGCCCGGTCAGTTTTGTGGTTGGAGCCTTCTTCTGAGAGAGCTGAGTTCCAATTCCTGTCGTGCACTGACTCAAGGTTCTCACTCTCCCTGACCCCAGTTACGTACCGACTATTTAGGGGCTGCTTGCCGCGACCTAAAGTCCGATAAGCCTCTGGTTTTCTTACCACTAAGCTTGAAACTATAGTGATCCTTCGGTCCCCAGTGACCGGTAACAATGTGCAGGTATTCTATACCGATGGCACTTTTCTGTTCTCTTCCACTATGCCCTTCGATTTGCTCAGACTCTCAACAGATGTCTCAGTCCGTCCTCTAGTGGGGCACAGCTCTGACCAGGCTGAGGTGAACTGGCTCACCTGTACTGGCCTCCACTTTCTGAACTGCACAAAGACTGCACTTCCTAACTCTTTCGAGTCACTGACTGAACTCTACTCAGACTACTCAGCACTCCCCTCCACACCCCTGCTGGGTGTGTCCGAAGTGTACGTGATATCATGGAGAGCCCTTAACCGTTACCTCTCCACTCATCCTCCTGGTATTGTGTACCAGGGCTACACATTCCCCCATGGTAAACGACAGCACTCCCGGGCTGTGAAATACAAGAGACATTTTTGTTTATGCATTAAACATCAACATTAAACATTAATTCGTCCCATCCGGGAGGTAAGGATGTCTTGAACGTTGCTAACAAAACATTGAATATAGAAAAAAATACGAAATATTAAATAAACATGTTCATAAATAAACGACAATATTCTTGTGAAGGACCCGCACCAAACCTTCAACGTGGGTCCTGGGTGGGCTGCAGGACATCCGAATGCAGACCTCACTCAGTGCCTCACCACACGGGTTTTATGTTCAGAGGTAAGTCAAGGCTTCGTGTGAAACCATTAAAAGGCACCTTAGTGCAACTATTTACAAGATACAGTTTTTGGGCTGGCTCAGTCCTCAGCCTCTGAGTCCATTATAAGACACCATAAGGAAAAGACACATTTATATATATACTTTTTACAATATGCACATTAATTTGTTATAATTACTGCTGGTATCGAATGGGTATCTTCCCTTTTGTGATTCGCTCTGATCTACGTGGAGTAGCTTCAGGTATATTAAGTTGCGATCTGTCTGCACTGCGTAACGGCAAACTATAGAACTGCCTCAATCTTTCTATGGATCTGGCAAGCGTACTGATGGCTGGGCGGTGTGAGTCAGCTTCACCAGGGGATCCCATAGTATGGGGCGCTGCTTCAGATGATCCTTCTTGAGATTCCGTAGGTTGAGGTGTTGCTGGAATGGGTAACTCCTGAACTGGCTCAACTGGCACCACGGGCACAACTGGAGGTAGAACTTCCTCTGGTGGCTGATAAAACTGCAATACTGGAATTATTACAGCATCTCCCAGTCTGGGCCAATCCGCAGGAAAATCTCCCAGATCCGTGTGTATGACCTCTTCCTTCCTTTCTTCTTGATTGATGACAGGGTTCTTTTCACAACGCTTTAAGGGTTCTGGACACAATTTCAAATGGTCTCTGGACACAGTGGTTATTGTTCTTCCTCCGTCCTTACTAATGATACAAACTTTTCTGTTGTCATATTTAGAATCTTGTACGACGTAGGGTTCTTGCTCCCACTGGTTATCCAATTTGTGCATCTTCCTTTTTCTTTTTAATACCACTTCTCCAGGCATCAAAGGCTTGGCAGGAGCATTTCTGTTGTAAATATCTTCCTGTTTCTCCGGTGCCTTGTTGAGACTTTCCTCTACACAGATTTGCACTCTTCTGTACTGCTCTTGCCGATTTATGTCCCAGTTTTCAACGGCGTCGTCTGCCTCCGGTTCTACTACTCCAAGTTCTAAATCCATTGGTAGTCTTCCGGGCCTTGCTCTCATAAGATAGGCTGGAGTGCAGTTAGTAGAACTTACAGGTATATGGTTATACAAGTCAACCAAATCAGGTAGTAAGTCCGGCCATCGATTTCTGTCTTCCAACGGTATGGATCTCAACAAGTCAAGGACAATATGGTTCATTTTTTCACAAAGACCGTTGGTTTGAGGGTGGTATGGCGTTGTTCTAATTTTCTTGCACCCGTACATGTGACAGAATTCCTTGAATAAATCAGCTTCGAAAGCAGGTCCTTGATCGGTTAATACTTGCTCCGGATACCCATGCGGTCTGCAGAAACTTGCTTGAAAGGTTTTCGCGGCCGTCACTGCGGTCTGATCCTTAACTGGAACAACCACCAGAAACCTGGAGTAATGGTCCACCATGGTCAGGGCGTATGAGTATCCAGATCTACTTGGCGACAGTTTGACATGGTCCAGGGCCACAATCTCCAAGGGACGAGTCGTCCGGATAGGTTTGCAGGGGTGCCTTCTGACTACCGTAGTCCTTTCTTCGGAGACCACAGGGTCCACAGTTCCGACACCACCTCTCGATGGAGCTGCGCATCCCTACCCAGTAGAACCGGCATCTCAACAGGGTCTCCAGCTTTCTCCAGCCAAAGTGTCCTGCTTGATCGTGGTATGCTTCCAACACCATTGGGACGTCTGCCTTGGGGACCACGATTTGCCAGACCATCTCATGGGTTCTGGGGTTGACGTACCTCCTGCACAACTTCTCACGGTATAGGAACAACCTGCTTTTCTCGTTCCACAGGAGCTTGGCTGACATAGGTGCATCCTTTTCCAAAGAGGAGCCTTCCTGTCTTAACAACTCCTTGATGCGGCTGACCACTGGATCACTGTCCTGAGTCTCTTTCCAGCTGTGATGGGGTAAAGGATTTAATGTTGCACCATACTGCTTTCTGTTGACTCGATGCTCGTGGACTACCCCATTTCGATGGAACGCAGGTAGCTCAATTTCTTCCAGGTCGTCCGATTCTTCTTCCGTATCAGAGTCATGCGGCATTCGAGACAATGCGTCAGCATTAGCATTCTTTCGACCTGCCCGGTACTTGATAGTAAACTGGTAATTGGACAACCGAGCCATCCATCGCTGCTCCATGGCACCCAGCTTGGCGGTTTCCAGGTGCGTTAAGGGGTTGTTGTCTGTAAACGCAGTGAACCGATTGGAGGCCAGATAATGCTTAAATCTTTCAGTAATGGCCCAGACCAGCGCCAGAAACTCCAGCTTGAAGCTGCTATAATTTTCCGGATTCCTTTCAGTTGGCCTGAGTTTTCTGCTGGCATATGCGATGACTTTTTCTTGGCCATTCTGCTTCTGACTGAGAACTGCTCCCAACCCTTCATTACTGGCGTCGGTGTACAACAGGAACGGTTGGCTGTAATCAGGATAGGTTAAGATCTCATCACCTGTAAGGATCTCTTTCATCTTTTGGAATGCTTCAGCCTGTTCTTTACCCCAATTAAAGGGAGGGTTTCTGCTCTTTAGGGATTGTCCTACCAGGAGGTCCTGTAAAGGAGCTGCCTTCTTCGTGTAATCTTTCACGAACCTTCTGTAGTAACCCGTTAGTCCCAGGAACTGTCGCACTTCCTTAAGGTTCTTCGGCTCCGGCCACTTCTGGATGGCAGTGACTTTCTCTGGGTCCGGCGCTACTCCTTCCGAACTGACGATGTGCCCCAAGTATTGTACCTTCTGTTTGAGTAGATGGCATTTTGAGGGTTTTAATTTCATCCCGTACCTGGACAGAGACTCAAATACTTCTGCCAGGTGCTTCAGATGGTCCTCATATGTCTTGGAATACACGATAACGTCGTCTAGGTATAGCAGCACGGTTTCAAAATTGAGATGTCCCAGACAATTTTCCATCACTCTCTGAAATGTTCCTGGGGCACTGCTGAGCCCAAACGGCATTCTGTCGAACTCACAGAGCCCCATTGGGGTGGTGAAAGCCGTTTTCTCACGATCCTCCTCAGCCACAGCCACTTGCCAGTAACCACTAGTCAGATCAAGGGTAGAAAAGTAGTTAGCCGTTTTCAGAGCAGCTAATGATTCCTCTATACGTGGTAACGGGTATGCATCCTTGTGTGTTATGCGGTTCACCTGCCTGTAATCCACACACATTCTCATACTACCATCTTTCTTTTTAACCAGAACTAGAGGGGCTGCCCAGGGGCTACAACTATCCCTTATCACTCCGGCTTTCTTCATATCATTCAACATTTCTTTAGCCTTCTGATAATGAGCTGGAGGTATGGGCCTATACCGCTCTTTGATGGGAGGATGACTGCCTGTAGGGATATGATGTTGTACTCCCTTAATTATCCCAAAATCAAGTGGATTCTTGCTAAACACTTGGGCGTACTCTTGCACCACCCGTAATACCCCTTGCTTCTGGTGAGCGGGAGTGGTGTCCATCCCAACATGGAGTTGCTGACACCATTCCGCCACCTGAGTTGCTGGGTCATTGTCCTCCGCTATTTGACAGGAGTCTAAGGACTCAGCCGGGAGAATAGAATTATTGTCAACAGCATGAAGTTTAGCAATGGTTGCATAACGGGGTAAATTTACCTCATCATCTCCCCAATTGAGAAGCCGTACCGGTACTCTTCCATTCACCACTTCTACTACTCCTCTAGCAGTCATAAGTGTAGGTCTATGTTCTGAATGGTGGGGTTCTACTACAGCTTGGTAATTCTGTCCTCTCAGACCTATGGCTGCCCTGCACCAAATGATCATTTCACTCATTGGGGTATCACAATAGGATCCGAGTCAGTGACCCGTACATTACCAATTTCGCCGTCTGTAAGCTTCGCTTGCTGCTGACACACCAGGGCCCGGATCTCTCTTTGGATTACTCCTCTCTGCCTTGGTCGGGCAATCTCAGCGAGCTGTTGGAGTAAGAACACAACTTCTCCCAAACAATTACCGATAATGTTAGTGCCTAAAATTATATTTAAACCGTTCTCATCATTTACAGTCTTTACTACCAGAAGCCCCTGGTCTTTCAACTCCTCTCTGCCCACCTTTACATCTACACATTTTGTCCCGAGTACTTCTACAGGAAGACCATTAGAAGCATACACGGTAAAGTCAGGGCTCGGGGTTTAAGACTGTCCATTGACCAGTACTTAGTATAGAGGGCATCAGGAATTAGGGTCACCTGGGACCCAGTGTCTAACAATGCCGGAACTGCAATACCATCTAAGATGATAGACAGGTAGGGTCGCCCACCCACATACCTGCGGTTCCAGTCTAGGGGGCCTGACGGGTATTCTCCTGGGTGTTGGCCCTTGGACCCAGGTTCTGCCCGTTTAAAGGACACTGTGGAGACAGATGACCTTTCCGGTTGCATCGGTAACAGATGATCTCTCGACGAGGAGGGTGTTGATCAGAGGTCGCTCCTGGGGGTGGCGTTGTCCTCCTCCGGGGGGCGACGTCTTCTTTCTTCTCCGGTGCATCCACGGGACGTCTTCTGGGCAGTCAGCTAACAAGATCTTCCCTTCCTCCTCTTTCCGCAGCTGCAGGGCACTCATTACAGCAGCCAGATTTTTAGTCAGCTGGCGCACCTCTGAGCGCAGACAATCCAATTCACTAGGAGGGGTCACCTGCGCTTTGGCTTCGGCCACTAACGGGGAAAAGGGGGTTACTGCCGGTTCCAGAGTGACTTCAGCCTGATGATGTTGGGTTGCCACCTCAAGTTTGCCCAGGGGCCGCAGCCCTTTTATTGCCATGTCTTTTAGGGCATCAAAGGTAGCATCCGAATGATCTAAGGACCACCAGTTTACAGTTCTGCGTTCCTCTTGGGATCTCAATCCCTGTATAAATTGTTCTTTCAGCATTTTATTCTCATCAATAGCATTTAAATTATTAACCTGCTTAAGAGCTCTCAGGGCTCCTTGTAGTCGGCAAGCGTAGTCCCGGATGCTGTCACCTGGCTGTTGTGAACAGTGATAGAAGGCCATCCGGAGATCCGTTTCTGTGCGGTCTTCAAATATGGCATGCAACTTAAGGAAGATCGCAGGTACCGACTCCTGATCAACGGTATCCCAAGTCTCCACTTCCCTCTCAGCAGCGCCAGTTAGCTGCCCTATTAGCACAGCAGCTTTTTGTCTCTCAGGCATGGAGTACATTTCTAGGATGCTGCATAACTTCCGCTTGAAGCCTGCTAATGTGCCTGGCTCACCGCTGTACTGGGGAAGCCATTTCGCCCCAGGCATATATGGGAGCGTTAGTGGCATGATCGGGACTACCGGACTGGGTGCAGGGCCTGCGCTCCCATCTGGCGCTACAATACCAAGCGGTGCGGGATTGGGGCCTCCGGCCGGGGCCGCACTGTCAGCCGGTTGTTGTGACATCTTAGCGCCCCCTTGGTTAAACGGAGCCTACCGGTTTCAGACGCTGCTATTTCACAGGCACCGCAGTGGGAACAGGACCTTCGTCGCAGGCGCTCTGATGTCAGAGCGTTCACTTCCTGTTGCAGGACCTGCCGCTGAGTCAGAGCCGGGGGCGTGTCCAAGACTTTGCGCGCTCTTTCAGGTACGCCCACCTTCTTCTCCAGCGCCTTAGGGCGCGAATCTGGCGGCAAATATGGCGGTATTTGGCGCCAAACAACAGCAACAGTCTTTTTCGCCAAAACACTCCACAGGCACACAGGGCTCGCAATGCTGCAAGTTTCGGATCCTGTTCGTGACGCCAATTTGTCTCGACCCGCCACCACAATTGTGGATTACCAGGGCAATGGGGTACTCAGAGCCGAGCCCATGGAAGTCTATGGGGATTGTCACAGGTAGCGGTGGCTCGGTCTGTGGCCCTAGCGGTCTGGCGTATGTTGGGGGAATATTTACAGGGGATAGATTTATATACAGTTCGTGACGCCACCTGTAGTCTCTGGTAATTTGTACCA
Source organism: Oophaga sylvatica (assembly GCA_033576555.1). NCBI lineage: Eukaryota > Metazoa > Chordata > Amphibia > Anura > Dendrobatidae > Oophaga > Oophaga sylvatica. Next base: position 22,179 of record JARQOD010009510.1, read on the forward strand.
GCGCTGCTGTAGATCTCTGAGGGGATGGTGAGGCAGCTAGATGTCGGGTCCCCTACAGGTGGGACTCTTCCCTCAGGTCGATGGTTATGATGGGGTAGTGCAGGAATGCAATCAAATAACACAGTCTCACACATCAGCGTCTTTCCATACCTTTACTTCAAGTTGTTCAGGCAGGTCCCAGGGAGGCTGATGGGGTTGATGGAGGATGAGCTTTGAGGCAACGGCTAAGCAAGTTAGGGGCCTCCTTTACTTTCAAATGATGATGAGTCCAACCAGCGTAAAGCGTAGTTCCCTCTATAACTCCAGCTATTCCAAAGCTGTGCTGCCCGGTCAGTTTTGTGGTTGGAGCCTTCTTCTGAGAGAGCTGAGTTCCAATTCCTGTCGTGCACTGACTCAAGGTTCTCACTCTCCCTGACCCCAGTTACGTACCGACTATTTAGGGGCTGCTTGCCGCGACCTAAAGTCCGATAAGCCTCTGGTTTTCTTACCACTAAGCTTGAAACTATAGTGATCCTTCGGTCCCCAGTGACCGGTAACAATGTGCAGGTATTCTATACCGATGGCACTTTTCTGTTCTCTTCCACTATGCCCTTCGATTTGCTCAGACTCTCAACAGATGTCTCAGTCCGTCCTCTAGTGGGGCACAGCTCTGACCAGGCTGAGGTGAACTGGCTCACCTGTACTGGCCTCCACTTTCTGAACTGCACAAAGACTGCACTTCCTAACTCTTTCGAGTCACTGACTGAACTCTACTCAGACTACTCAGCACTCCCCTCCACACCCCTGCTGGGTGTGTCCGAAGTGTACGTGATATCATGGAGAGCCCTTAACCGTTACCTCTCCACTCATCCTCCTGGTATTGTGTACCAGGGCTACACAATACCAGCCCATACCAGTACCCCACCTCCACCTTGCTGGCATCTGAGTCGGAGTGGAGCTCTTTGACCTTTACTGATCCAGCCACTGGCCCATCCATCTGGCCCATCAAGAGTCACTCTCATTTCATCAGTCCATAAAACCTTAGAAAAATCAGTCTTAACATATTTCTTGGCCCAGTCTTGACGTTTTATCTTATGTTTCTTGTTCAAAGGTGGTCATTTTCCAGCCTTCCTTACCTTGGCCATGTCCCTGAGTATGGCACACCTTGTGCTTTTCGATACTCCAGTAACGTTGCAGCTCTGAAATATGGCAAAACTGGTGGCAAATGGCATCTTGGCAGCTTCACGCTTGATTTTCCTCAATTCATGGGCAGTTATTTTGAGCCTTTTTTTATCAACACGCTTCTTGCGACCCTGTTGGCTATTTGCCATGAAACGCTTGATTGTTCAGTGATCACGCTTCAAAAGTTTGGCAATTTCAAGACTGCTGCATCCCTCTGCAAAACATCTCACAATTTTTGACTTTTCAGAGTCCATCAAATCTCTCTTCTGACCCATTTGCCAAGGGAAAGGAAGTTACCTAATAATTAAGCACACCTTATATAGGGTGTTGATGTCATTAGACCACACCCCTCCTCATTATAGAGATGCAAATCACCTGATTTACATAATTGGCAGTTGGCTTTCAAGCCTATACAGCTTGGAGTAGGATAACATGTATAAAAAGGATGATGCGATCAAAATACTCATTTGCCTTATAATTCTGCACACAGTGTATAGGCTCATCATACACTGGAGCATCATCCATGGGGCCCATCATATACTGTAGCATCATATGGGGCACATTATATATGGAGTATTATATAGGCCCATCATACACTGGAGCATCATCCATGGGGCCCATCATATACTGGAGCATCATATGGGGTTCATTATTTATGGGGCATCCTATAGGGTATGGAGCATTATATGGAGCACATATGGGGCCTATTCTGTATAGAGCATTATATGGAGCCCATTCTGTATGGAGCAATATATGGGGCCCATCATATACTGTATGGAGCTTTATATGCAACTCATTATACTGTATGGAGCAATATGTGGGGCTCATTCTTGTCACGCTGTCTAATGATATGTATACAATGTCAGTAAACTATTAATACAGGAACAACACTCTATACAACTAGTATAGCAACATCAGCATATAAGTATAGAATAGATTTACCTGACACGATATCTGCTGAACTCAGGGTTAATCTTGAGGACTTGATGAGCTGAAACAGGAAAGAGGTGGACCGGGATCTAACCTGACCCTAAACTGGGGTCCTAACTAATCCCTCACCTTGGAGGTACTGATAATGGTTCAGAGGTCCAAGTCTCCAACCTAACCCTGTCTCCTATCAGACCCTGAACCCTGTAATCAGTCCTAAGAAGGATCCTGACTACCACCAAAGGGATATGGGCTGATCTCAGCTAAATACACAGATTAGACATATAAGACAGACAGGATAACACTCGCTTGCATACACACTCAAACACCAAAGGAACATAAATGGTCTGGGAAATAAACTCTAACCAAGTTGAGCTTAGAACAAATAAGGAGCTCACAACTAAAGTCTATACAGATTCATTCCTATATGTGGTCTGCATGAAGGTTTCACTGGCAACTCCCCAAGCAGACAACCAGGAATTTAAAGGAAACCAATCAACAAATAATCAATTGCAGCCGGGAGAAACTGCACCCAGTCCCAGCACCGAGCACAGACAGAATTAACTCCCTAGCTGCCAAACACAAAGAAACAGCAGCTCAGCTGTGAGAAGTCAAAATGTGCAACCGCGACGATCTTCGTGGCAATGCACACATGACAGTACCCCCCCTTCTACGAGGGGCCTCCGGACCCTCAGGGCCAGGCCTGCCCGGGTGAGTTCTGTGGAAGGTCCGAACCAAACGATCTGCGTTAACATCAGACGCAGGGACCCACGTCCTCTCCTCTGGACCATACCCCTTCCAATGCACCAAGTACTGAAGGGACCGGCGATTCAGATGTGAGTCAATGATCTTTGATACTTGAAATTCCAAGTTACCATTGACCAACACAGGAGGAGGAGGTAGAGGTGACCGTATGACTGGTGCCACATACCTTTTAAGTAAAGACTTGTGGAACACATTATGAATTTTAAACGTAGGAGGGAGGTCCAGACGAAATGCCACAGGATTAATTATGGAACTGATCCTGTACGGCCCGATGAATCTGGGACCTAGTTTCCAGGAGGGCACTTTAAGTTTTATATTCCTGGTAGACAACCATACCAGATCGTTCACATTCAGATCTGGACCAGAAACTCTCCTCCTATCAGCCATACGTTTTTAACGGTTCCCATAGCACTCAGATTATTCAATACACCTCTCCACACAGAAGCAAGTGACGACGAGAAACGCTCCTCCTCAGGAACCCCAGAAGGGCCCCCCCCATTGAAAGTACAAAACTGGGGATGGAAACCATATGCCCCAAAAAACGGGGACTTACCAGTGGACTCGCTCCGCCTGTTGTTAAGAGCGAACTCTGCCAGAGGCAAGAAAGAAAACCAGTCCTCTTGGTTCTCTGAGACAAAACACCGGAGATATGTCTCTAAGCTCTGATTCAGACGCTGTCTGACCATTAGTCTGCGGATGAAAAGCCGATGAAAATGACAATTGCATCCCCCGACGTAAACAAAATGCCCTCCAAAATTTGGACACAAACTGAGACCCCCTATCTGACACCACATCAGAAGGCAACCCATGAAGTCTAACGATCTCCCTAATGAACACCTGCGCCAGAGTTTTAGCATTAGGGAGTGCAGGAAGAGCAACGAAATGTGCCATCTTACTGAACCTGTCAACAACCACCAGTATGACAGTATTCCCTGACGACGGAGGAAGGTCCATAATGAAGTCCATAGATAAATGAGTCCATGGACGCTCCGGAAGTTTCAAGGGTAAAAGGGTCCCAGACGGACGGGTATGAGGAGTTTTAGAGCGAGCACACACCCCACATGACGCGACAAAAGTTATAACATCTTTATTAGCATTAGGCCACCAAAACCGGCGAGAAAGGAGATCTAAAGTAGCCTTACTCCCTGGATGTCCTGCTAGAGCAGAATTATGATGTGCCTCAATAACCTTTTGTCTCAACAGATTTGGGACAAACAGTCTCCCTGGAGGTCCTGCAGGGGCGTCCCCTGAGCCTCTAACACCTCCTCCTCAGCTCAGAAAATACAGCCGACACTACCACCCCCTCCTGAAGGATAGGACTCGGGTCATCCGTTTTCCCGGCCCCTGGGAAACTGCGAGACAAGGCATCAGCCTTTACATTCTTAGACCCCGGGCGATAAGTGACGACAAAATTAAACCTGGTAAAAAACAACGACCATCGAGCTTGTCTGGAATTCAGACGCTTAGCGGATTCCAAATACAGCAGGTTCTTGTGATCAGTAATAACGGTAACCGGTGGACTGCCCCCTCCAAAAAGTGACGCCATTCTTCAAAAAGCTAACTTAATGGCCAAAAGTTCCCTATTGCCGATATCATAATTCCTTTCGGCGGACGACAATTTCTTAGAAAAGAAAGCGCACGGATGCCATTTACCAGGGGACGGACCCTGGGACAATAGCACCCACCCCTACGTCAGACGCATCCACCTCCACAATGAACGGCTGAGATGCATCTGGTTGGATGAGAACGGTGCCGAAGCAAAACATTTCTTCAAAGAGGAAAAGGCTTGGCAAGCTTTGTCCGACCATTTAGAAAAATCCGTCCCTTTTCTTGTCATGTCAGTGAGAGGTTTGACGACAGATGAGAAATTACAAATAAATTTCCGGTAGTAGTTTAGCAAACCCCAAAAAACGCTGCAGAGCCTTAAGATCCCCTGGCTGATCCCATTCAAGCACTGCTCTCACCTTTTCAGGGTCCATACGGAAACCGGAGGCTGACACCAAAAAACCCAAAACTGAAGTTCCTGTACGGCAAATACACACTTCTCCAGTTTGGCGTATAGTTTATTGTCTCGCAAGATCTGCAACCCTGTCTCACATGCTCCTGATGAGACACAAGATCTGGCGAGTAAATTAAAATGTCGTCCAAATATACAACCACAAACAGCCCCACAAGGTGACGAAAAATGTCATTAACAAAATGTTGGAATACTGCTGGTGCAGTAGTCAGACCAAAAGGCATGACTAGGTTCTCATAATGTCCCTCCGGCGTGTTAAACGCCGTTTTCCACTCATCCCCCTCTTTTTATTCTAATCAGATTATACGCCCCCCTGAGATCCAATTTAGAAAACCATTTGGCGCCAACAATTTGATTGAAGAGATCAGGAATAAGAGGGAGTGGATACGGATCTCGAACAGTAATCCGATTAAGTTCGCGGAAATCCAAGCAAGGGCGTAGGCCTCCATCTTTCTTCTTCACAAAGAAGAACCCCGCGGCTACTGGGAAGATGAAGGTCTAATATGCCCTTTGGCCAGACTTTCAGAAATATAATCTTCATAGCCTGCCTCTCAGGACCAGAAAGATTATACAACCTAGCTTTAGGCAACTTAGCATTCAGGAAGGAGATTAATAGAGCAGTCATACACGCGATGAGGAGGCAACTCCTGAACCCCTCCTCAGAGAAAACATCCCCAAAATCCTCCAAAAAAGGAGGCAATGTACTAGGCACGACCGCACTGATGACTGTGTTCATGCAGTTGCTTTTGCAAAACTCACCCCATTGGCTTATTTCTCTGGACTGCCAATTAATCACAGGGTTATGTTTAACCAACCAAGGAAGTCCCAACACAATGGGAGTAGGTAGACCCTCCAACACATAACAAGATAATTGTTCCCTATGTATTGCCCCTACCCGAAGGTCAATGTTATGAACCTCATGAACAAAGCTACCTTGGCCGAGAGGCCTGGCGTCAATGGAGAATATAGGGATCGGTTTGACCAATACACTCAGATGCATACCTTGAGCCTGAGCAAACTGAGCGTCAACCAGATTAGCCCCGGAACCACTATCAAGAAGAACAGACAATCTCTCCACTCTCGTACCAACTACCACCTCCACTGGTACAAGGAACTGAGAAGAACTGGCGGATGAAATACATACTCCCAGGTTGTCGTCCACCACACAACCTGGGATTAACAGTTACTGTCATGTGTGCATTGCCACGAAGATCGTCGCGGTTGCACATTTTGACTTCTCACAGCTGAGCTGCTGTTTCTTTGTGTTTGGCAGCTAGGGAGTTAATTCTGTCTGTGCTCGGTGCTGGGACTGGGTGCAGTTTTCTCCCGGCTGCAATTGATTATTTGTTGATTGGTTTTCCTTTAAATTCCCGTTTGTCTGCTTGGGGAGTGGCCAGTGAAAATGTCACGCTGTCTAATGATAGTATACAATGTCAGTAAACTATTAATACAGGAACAACACTCTATACAACAACTAGTATAGCAACATCAGCATATAAGTATAGAATAGATTTACCTGACACGATATCTGCTGAACTCAGGGGTTTAAACTTGAGGACTTGATGAGCTGAAACAGGAAGAGGTGGGCCGGGATCTAACCTGACCCTAAACTGGGGTCCAAACTAATCCCTCACCTTGGAGGTACTGATAATGGTTCAGAGGTCCAAGTCTCCAACCTAACCCTGTCTCCTATCAGACCCTGAACCCTGTAATCAGTCCTAAGAAGGATCCTGACTACCACCAAAGGGGTATGGGCTGATCTCAGCTAAATACACAGATTAGACATATAAGACAGACAGGATAACACTCGCTTGCATACACACATCAAACACCAAAGGAACATAAATGGTCTGGGAAATAAACTCTAAACCAAGTTGAGCTTAGAACAACTAAGGAGCTCACAACTAAAGTCTATACAGATTCATTCCTATCTGTGGTCTGCATGAAGGTTTCACTGGCAACTCCCCAAGCAACAACCAGGAATTTAAAGGAAACCAATCAACAAATAATCAATTGCAGCCGGGAGAAACTGCACCCAGTCCCACACCGACACAGACAGAATTAACATCCCTAGCTGCCAACACAAAGAAACAGCAGCTCAGCTGTGAGAAGTCAAAATGTCAACCGCGACGATATTCGTGCAATGCACACATGACAATTCTACTCTATGGGGACCATCCTATACTGTATGGCACATTATATGGGGACCATCATATACTGTAGCATTATTGGAGCTCATTATATACTGTATGGAACATTATATGGGACCAATTATTCTGTATGGAGCAATTATGGGGCTCATATTCTGTATGGCGCACTATGTGGGGCCATAATACTGTATGGAGGAATATACTGTCCATTTTTGAGCTATTGTAGAATTTAAAATAGTATCACTCATGTAATGTAAGAAGTGAAGTATTTGTCATTGTACTATACCTACATTTCTCTGCCATATCGGAGCATCATGAATTGTGATATGTGTTAAAGGGCCCACTGACCTCTTTCGCCTGGGGCACACGAAAACCTGGAGCCAGCCCTACCCCCCCACAACTTTAGCCAAATAACCCCCAGTTTTCAATGCGTAAATATTATTAATAAGTAAATTAAGGTTACAAGCTTAAGTAATAAGAATTGATGTCCTTGGCATTGATGGGCACTGTAGGTATGTTTACTGTCCTCCACTCCCTGGCGACTTTGCTTCCCATTGAGTTGCATTGGGTTTCATGTTTCAGTCAGACCTCCGACTTTTCCCGATAGTCGGCCGATTTCGTTCAACTCGACTTTGAGAAAGTCAAGTTTCATGAAACCCGACTCGACCCTAAAAAAGGCAAAATTGCTCATCTCTAGTGCTAATATATTACTTATTGCATCTTCCTGATTTCAAGCCTCTCTGGACCTCTTCTCTATCATGTGATGGCTATCAATTGTCGCCAGATCACACTGGGTTCTATCAGTGAATATGAAGTCTCTTTATCAGTGAAAGCCTACAGGCTCATTTAGTTGCATCACTCTCTCCTTCCTCTAAGGCTGTGTTTCACTATCAGGAAACACAGCGCTATTGACGGAGCGAAATTCGCTCCGTCTAAGCCCCGCCCCCTTTGTGACGCGCATTCTTTCCGGAGGTGTTCAGGACACCTCCGGAACACCTAAGGAAAAACGCAGGGCTACATAAGCCCTGTGTTAAATTGCGTTGCGCTACGCAGCGTCGCCGCAATACGCTAGGACATGCGCGGTCTGAAAAGACGCGCAGCATGTCCGGATACGCAGGTCTTCCGCCTGCGTGTTGTTACGCATAGTGGAGACGGGATTTCTTGAAATCCCCTCCACTATGCTGTAACAACTGGACTCTGCGTGTTTGGCGCTGCGCCAGCGCACAGCGCCAAACACGCAGCGTTTCCTGACCGTGGAAACTCACCCAAGCTATGCTACAATAAAACAAATTTATATCACCTGATGCTGTTTCCAGAGTGTTCTATAATCCATTTCAAGGCAATTAAACTACTTGAAAATTTGCTGCAAATCAATATTTTTTTAAAAGTTTGACAATCCTAGAGATTTAGAATTACAAAAGGTTTAATAATCTCTAATGTCCAACGTAATGTACAGTATAGGTAACACTAATATAGGAGGGGGGATGACCCCCACCTCGGAGTAATAATCCAGAAATATCAAACTTTGTTTGAACAATACTAATTATAAAAATAGATAGAAGTCTGCTAGATACCAGATTACAAGGGCCAAGATTACCATGAGTCCAAACAAGCTTAAACCAAATACTCAACCAGCAAGTAATACAACTGTAGCAATAAATCTGTGGGCAGTCCAAGGAAAAAATTAATATAGAAATAGATCTCATAAATTTAATCACTAATATTATAGCTCAAAAATTACAGTGCAAATGATTTTTGCTATAAATAAAAAGTGCCAGTGCATAACATTTCAGGTTGAAAATAGAGAGCAATGCACTTAAATCCTGATTCAACAAACCGAATGTGATTGGAGAGACCAACAGGTAGTATAAAGGAATGAATTAG